>ML254906.1:10941-39056 GCA_005239495.1 Nicotiana undulata | reverse complement strand
GATCGAAAGATATATATATATATATATATCTTTCGATCATAATCACTCCAAGATAAATCTACCAGAATCCGTCTGTAGCTCAGAATTTGTCATGCAGTACAGGGGGAAAGCTCCCGGAATACGTCCGTAGTCCCAATTTAAACATGCAGTACAGGGGGAAAGCTCCTGGAATACGTCTGTAGTCCCAATTTAAATATGCAGTACAGGGGAAAGCTCCTGGATTACGTCTGTAGTCCTAATTTAAATATGCAGTACAGGGGGAAAGCTCCCAGAATACGTCTATAGTCCCAATTTAAATATACAATGCAGCCAACAGAGAGGACAACTAGAACACGACAGAAATATCGTACATTGCCACAACAAGCACAAAAGCAACAGAAACAAAAATGCCAAGTGCGACGAACAAATCAATACAAGAACTTAAATTACAAGAATGGTAAAACTCACTCATAAGAAGTAGCCACTGAAGGGAATTCCAAGCCCAAAGAGAAAACCGTGTAACGAGGGGAAAACCAACAAATATAGCAGCGATTCTCAATATTCAAGTTCACAGCAAGAAGAAACCAAATCATTCCGGCAAGGGAAAATAGCTATAACCAAATTCACTTAAACAATTAGCTTCACAGAATAAAACTCAGCTTGAACAAATGCTCACTAATAGACCACACCAAAGGGATACCATCAACATGGATGATTATCAAGCTAAACCTAAGTAGCACTTAAGGAAAAATCATATAAATCACAGTATACGACTCACGGGCATGCTTGACACCAATGAACATATATTCCAATTATGGCTAAACTATTATAGGGCTAGATAATACTAATTCTAGTCAATTAGGCAATTTATGAAGAAAATATAGCATGATGATAGGAGACGTAAAATTCTTCAACTAAGTCAATTAAGATCAAACTGACCACAAGGGAATCTAAAGCAAGTAATTCTAATTTAAGTAGGAAGCGATGAAACTAACAACCAGAAAAATAGTCATAACAATTATAAATTCATACACAGGGAACATAAGGACTTAAGAACCTTAAAAAGCCAAATCCATACAAATAAGTCCGAGTACGCACTCGTCAGCTCG
The DNA here is from genome assembly GCA_005239495.1 of Nicotiana undulata. Taxonomy (NCBI): domain Eukaryota; kingdom Viridiplantae; phylum Streptophyta; class Magnoliopsida; order Solanales; family Solanaceae; genus Nicotiana; species Nicotiana undulata. The sequence continues at coordinate 37,968 of ML254906.1, read as the reverse complement.
CGTACACGGTCTACAATCAACATAAAAGACTCAATTCCTAAGGGGTAGTTCTCCCACATAAGGTTAGGCAAGATACTTACCTCGAAGACGACAACCCGGTTCTATAAAATGGACTTCTCAGGTGAAAAGACCTCCGGACGGCTCAAATCCAACTAGAACAACTTCAAAACACACATAAACCGAATAAAGAACTATTTCGAATAACAAATCTTCGATCTTTACAAGAATCTAAAAATCGACCCAAAAGTCAACCCCCGGGCCCACACCTTGGAACCTGTCAAATTTTACAAAATCCGAATACCCATTCCAATACAAGTGCAACCATACAAAATTTATCAAATTCCGATACCATTTGGTCCCTCAAATCACGATTTTTCATTTAAGACGTTTTCTTTCAAAACCCACATTTTCATCAACCCAAAACACAATTTAAATGATAAAAACAAGGATAAAATCCTGGAATATATATAATTCTAGGTGAAGAATACTTACCCACTCGATTAGCTTGAAAATCCCCAAAAATCGCTCCCAAATCCGTAGTCCAAAGTTAAAAATGTGAAGAAAAATGGCTAACCCTAGTTTATAAGAACCTGCCCATGACTTCCGCATCTGCGACCACTTAACCGCATCTGCAAATCCGCAGGTGCGCGAGTCCACCCGCACCTACGCCCTAATGTTCCACACATGCGGAGGCTGCCCAGTCCCCTTATTCTTGCACCTGCAAAGCTCGCACCAGCGGTTCCCTATCCGCAGGTGCGGCCAGACCAGAACATCAACACCAACTGCATTTTCCAACTTCAAACTTCCCGTTAACCATCCAAAATCGTCTAGAGCCCCTCGGGTCCTCAACCAACATCACCAATAGGTCACATATCAATACACGAACTTAGTCAAATCTTCGGAACACCCGAAACAACACCAAAACACCGAATTAACCCCGAATCCAAGCCTAAGGATTTCTAATCTTCCAAAATTCACCAACGATGCCGAAACCAACCAAACCACGTCCGAATAACCTGAAATTTTACATACATGTCACATTTGATGTACGAACCTATTCTAACTTTCGGAATTCCATTTCGACCCCGATATCACATTTCCTATTGCCGACCAGAAATCGCCAAATTCCAAATTTCGCCAATTCAAGCCTAAATCTACTACAGATCTCCAAAACGCATTCCGGACGCGATCCTAAGCCAAAATTCACCATACAAAGCTATTGACATCATCCATAACTTATTCCGGGACCGTTTACACTAAATTCAATCCTCTGGTCAAATCTCACCGCTTAAGCTTCAAAATTTAAAATCCCTCTTTACATTTGACTCCAGATCATCCGGTAAGTGAATCCAACCACACACGCAGGTCGATATACTCAATGGGAAGCTGTTCATGACCTTATGCCAGCGAACAGAGCTTAAATTCTCAAAACAACCAGTCGGGATATTACAACATGAGGGAATATCCCACATAGAATGACCCAACGTGCTATAGAAACCTAAACTTGTGATATACATACCTATAAGTCCAATGCGATCCATTATATGCTTTAAATATAGGCTGACAAGGCCATACAAATATCCGTACACATGACATCTGTCTACAAGCCTCTAAGACAACATACTTATCATAAATGTCGGGAAAGACCCCTCCGTACCAATCAATACATGTACTAATCATACTGACAGAATAAGAAAATCCATAGCAATGGAGAGCACCAACATCATTCGTGCAACTGATAACCTACTTGGAGGACTCTCGACCTATCTATCAGGCCCTGCAGGAATGAAACGCGTGTCCCCATTCAAAAGGGACGTTAGTACAAATAATATACCGAGTATGTAATGAATGAAAATTAATAAATAGTAGACATAAGAGAAACATGGAGTAAAAGACTCGACATGTAAGTCTTAATAACTCTGTAAATAACGAAATACTCATAGTGTCATACATATGCGTATGAATGTCATGTCGTGCATAGGTACACGTGTTCATAACATCATCAAGCCTCTGAGGGCATCCCATCATATCATCTCGGCCACTGTGGAAAAATCATCAATGAATACCATCTGATCAGGTGGTGGTGCGTATATAACGTCATAACTTTTTCTCATACCCCATATTCATATATATACATATATACGCGTATATAACGACGTCTGATCATGGGTCAATGTACATGTATAAATAAATGCAATGTATGAGAAGTACGCAAATAAAATATTTAGGAATATCATAAGACCATTATACCTCTGATTAATCTCATGAAATAAACATATCAACTTATGTATTTTCTGAGATCCATGAACAAACGATAGAGTAATAAGACATGCGGGAATTCAAGAACGTAGGAATCTCTAATACTTCCATGAATAGAGTCATTTATGGAAGTTGTGAATTTTCTCGTTTCGTTTGTGTCGTATAGATCATGCCAAAAGGAAAGAAGGGATAGACTCAACATACCTTATCTAATTCCATTGACAATCCCTCCACCACATGATGATTTCGACAAATCACATAACAACGAATTGAAGTAGGGAAATATCAATATGATATTCTTGAGAAAAATTACGCCGTACACCCTTAGAATCGCAAAATCTCGTTGCTATAACATTACATAGTCTCGTATGACTTTTTGTAGCAAAATCACGTTGCTAACATGAATACTTTTATGAATGAGTTTGCTTAAATTCCTTTGTGATTGTGGAGACTTGAAATGAATTTAGAGAGGTTTATTTAGGTCTTTGGGTGTGGGCCCCACTTTGTGGTGACTTAGCCACACCAAACTTCCAAAATATGTTTCCTTTCACATGAGTTGAAGAGTTACGAGGTGGACTTAGTTGGATGCCACGTGAAGGTTTATTAAACCTTATTCAATTAACTTAATTAACTTTCTAATTCCTCAATAATCAATAATTAACCAATTACCCACATAATGAAGAATTATCTCAAATTACTTAAAATATTACTCACTTTTAACATTCCTTATACACCTTACTATCATGGTCATGTGGTACCTTGTATGGCATTAGTACATAAATACAGGGTATTATAGACCAGGCTTCTGATAAAATTTGATGACACTTTACTTATCGCATGATATAAATAGCATAAAGTACTTATAAACTCAAGATAATGTCATCCCCAAGTCTACGTCAATTAACTTACGACGAAACTTTTACGTATGAAAACATGGGGTGTAACATCATTCCCCCCTTTGTAACATTCGTCCTCGAATATTGACTGATGCACTTATCATTTCCCTAACTTATGTCCTTCGAGTACTTTGGTACTCTCCTTGCCATCTAGGCAACTGCTCTGTGAATAAATCCAAAGGTCAGGGCATTCCTCCCACTAGGCCTCTTTCTCAAACCATGACTTGCAGTTGGAATCCTTCAAATCTCGTAACTGTTGCTATCTTCTATCATGCATCTTGTATGACTTTGACCTTTTAAGTGCGCCTATGCGACTCTTCTTTCCTTTTCCTCCGATTTTTAGCCATTACTAAAGTTCTTTGCTTGGTAATTTATCGAACTGACGAATATTGCTATATCTTATTTCATAGACCCGATTATCCATTCGTATGACTTTACTGCATCTAGGTAGGTCATATTATACCATAATTCTTACATCGATTTAGCGTTACTGAGGTCTTCTACCAACTCCATGTTACTCTGTCCCTACTTATCATATATATATATAAATCCAAGTCCTTTAACGCTTCCTCATTACTGTTAGTCTTAAGAATGACGGCCTACTCTCATCTCATATTTTGTAACCCTATCAATCCATTGTTGATTCACCTAAATATTGATCTACACTCTACCACTGATAACTTGAAACCTCTTACGTAATCACTAGGGCTCATGTTACATATGGTAACATCTGGGATAAATTCTATAATCGTATTTAGACCAAGTCAAGTTCATTAAGGACGAGGATGGTAAAGTGTTGATGGACGAGGCACTCATTGGGAGAAGATGACAGACATACTTCCATAAACTGTTGAATGAGGAGGGGGATAGATGCATTGTGCCGGGTTAGTTGGAGCACTCCGAGAGTCGGCGGGATTTTGGGTACTCTAGGCGAATTACGGTAGAGGAGGTGGAAGGAGCGATGCATAAGATGTGCAGGTGCAGAGCAACGGGGCCAAATGAAATCCCGGTGGAATTCTGAAAGAGCGCGGGAAGGCAAGTTTGGAGTGTCTCACTAGGATGTTTAATGTTATTTTTAAGGCAAAGAAGATGCCCGAAGAATAGAGGTGGAGTACAATGGTTCCGTTTTACAAAAACATGGGTGATATAAAAAATTGCAACAATTATAGAGGTATCAAGTTATTGAGCCACACTATGAAAGTGTGGGAGAGAGTGGTGGAGGCCAGGGTGAGGAGGTGCGTGTCTATTTCCAAGAATTAGTTTGGATTCATGCCGGGGCGTTTGACTACGGAAGCGATTCATCTGGTTAGGAGATTAGTGGAGCAGTACGGGGAAAGGAAGAAGAATTTACAGATGGTGTTTATTGATCTTGAGAAGGCATATGATAAAGTTCTGAGGGAGGTCTTATGGAGGGGTTTGGAGGTTAGCGGCGTTCGGTAGCGTACATTAGGGTGATTTAGAATATGTATGATGATGCTAAGACTCGGGTGAGGACTGTGGGTGGTGACTCAGACCATTCCCCTATGGTGATGGGGTTGCACCAGGGATCGACTCTCAGCCCATTTTTGTTTGCCTTAGCGATGGATGTACTGTCGCGCCACATCCAAGGGGAGGTGCCTTGGTGAATGCTATTTGTCGATGATATAGTGTTGATATATGAGACGCATAGCGGAGTTAACATGAGGTTGGAGGTTTAGAGACAGACTTTGGAGTCTAAAGGCTTCAACCTAAGTAGAACCAAGACAGAATACTTGGAGTGCAAATTCAGTGAGACCTATGATGCAGACGTAGAGGTTAATCTTGATGCTCAAGTTATCCTGAAGAGAGCGAGTTTTAAGTATCTCGGGTCTATTATCCAAGGTAACGGGGAGATTGACGAAGATGTCACACAACGCATTGGAGCGGGGTAGATGAAGTGGAGGCTCGCTTCCGGTGTTCTATGTGATAAGATTGTGCCGTTAAACTTAAGGGAAATTTTTATAGAGTGGTGGTTCGACCCGCTATGATGTGTGGGGCTAGGTGTTAGGAAGTCAAGAACTCCCCCGTGTAGAGGATGAGAGTAGCAGAGATGAGGATATTGAGATGGATGTGTGGGTGTACCAGGTGAGATAGAATTAGGAATGAAGCTATTCGGGACAGAGTGGGAGTAGCCTCCGTGGAGGACGAGATGCGGGAGTCGCGACTGAGATGGTTCAGACATGTTAGGAGAATAAGCATTGATGCCCCTGTCAGGAGGTGTGAGAGGTTGTCCATGGAGAGTTTGAGGATGGGTCGAGGTAGGCCTAAGAAGTACTGGGGAGAAGTGATTAGGCAGGACATAACGCTGCTTCTGCTCACTGAGGACATGACACTTGATATGAGGGTGTGTAGGTAGAGGATTAAGGTAGAATGTTAGTAGGTAGTTTGTACTGTTCACCGATAGGGTTAGTAACATGCATTTCCCTTCATATTCTTTGATTTTTATTACGGTATATGGTTTTGTTCGCCTCAGGTATTGTATTCCGTTTTGCTATTATTGGATACTATTTTCCTTCCTTGCTTTCCTCTTGTTCTTCTTTCCCTTAATGAGTCGAGGGTCTATTGGAAACAACCTCTCTACCTGCATTAGGTAGGGGTACAGTCTGCGTACAGACTACCCTCCCCAGACCCCACATGTTGGGATCAAGCTGGGTTTGTTGTTGTTGTTGTTGTTATTGTATTTCGTAGTATCCTAATGTGATCCACCTTATGGGGGAGGGGGGGGGGGTATTCTAATCTCGTGCTGTCCGCGAAATCTTTTCTCCTTCTCTTTTTTTCCTTCAAATCATTATTCAATCGAAGGCCCAAACATCATCCTTTATCTGTCACAATTACACCCTCATTTTATTACTAGGTCAACATACCATCTCTTCTAAATGCTTCTAGTCTTAGACTCCTTTGAGCTCATTCAGGCTATACTGAGCTTTATATAATTTAGAGAACCCATCAACTCTCTCTCATTTTAATGGGCTTAATCCCGAGGGCATATCAATTCTTGTCACCATCTCACTCGCCCTTTCTTGTCCTTACTCCTGTCTTCCTACAACCTTGTCGCTCTACCATACTTTAGCTTGCGACCCATACATATTCATTTATACTACTTGCAGTCATCCTTCAACTTTCTTGCACCATAGATTTCCTCGTGTTATTCTGGAACATTAAGCAAGACATAACATCGTCTCTAACTCTTCTTTATTCTCTTAAATAGACCTCTTAGTACCTAAAAACTATAGGTTGGAAGATATGCCACTGACGATGTTGCTATTATTACTAGATACTGAATCCCAAAGTTTCTAGCCTTCTATTTGAAGTATGGACTATACACAACCTTCCACATATGAATATCTCGTACGTTGTTCGCACCTTCTATCTTTTTCATATCCTCCCTTCCACATAGTTATAATTCAGGAGCTTCATAGTGACTTCTCATGAGGCCGGTATTCTTCGAACCAACTTTATCGTAGAGTCGTTATAGAATATGGCTACTATACTATCTCTCTTGTACCTCTAATATTATGAGTTATCCTGCAATGTTCTTAATTATGATATCTAGAATTTTCTGGGTCCAATAATTAGACTCCTGGTTTACTTAGTTGATGTAACTCTTTAGTTTCCTATTCCTTCTGATCAACCTTTATGTAGGCATAAGGTATTTTCCGATCTACGACTCATGGTAGTAGTTATTACTTTAGCCCTTCGTGGAAGCTATTGAATATCCATGATACAATATTCTAACAATTGAATCATTTGTCTATGACCTGGGCTCAATTCTTTCTTTTAACTTAAACCAGAGTCTTCTACGGCTGTATGATTGTCAACATATATGCTGCATAGTACCCCGAATTTTTAAGTGCGTTCATAATGTAACTAACACTAGATCATTGATCGAATAATACCTTTCGTTCCATCTCAGTTTTCTTTAACGTAAGTTATTTCTTTTCCCGAACTTTCTGCCCCCTTGTTGCGTGCATACTTATCTTATATTAGTTCCCACGCATGCCGAGATTTATGTGCAACTCACGTGGTCTCAAATACCACTTTTGTTTTTCACTCCCTCGTTCGTTAGCCACGATATGTGCCACTTTCTTATGGAGCGCGTACAATGTTGTTGTGAAATTGTTCTTACATGACCATTTCTCCTTCAAGTTACCATGGTTAGGTTGAAGCCTTCTTCCTTATTTCCTCAGCTAGTCTTTCATTGTAGTACTTAGGGGGGGGGGGGCCCTCTGACTCTTGTAAAACTTCGAGCTTATTACATCGTATGCCAAAGAATTTTTTTTATGTGCTTACTCGCCTATAATTATCCGTAGTTACTTACCTCCATGCCCTTGTGCTTGTAGGGTTGCTTCTGAAATAATATTTTTACTTTCTCCACAGTTGCACTCTCGTTCTTTCCGTAACACTCATACGATACTCTTAACTACTCCAACTCCTATCTGAATATTTCTCAAGGATCACGATGTCATAATCGCGAGGCTAAATTCACTATATTAGGTTCTTACTATGTTTATCTTGCTCGATTTGTTGATTTGTCTGCATCCTCTTGTCTAGAAATAACTAGGCTCTTCATGAATCAACTACTAACTACTCGTTGGCCCGTTCTCATATCAATATTCCGCGTAATCTTTGTTGGGTTATTTCCTTTATCTTAACATACGTCTCCTACTTGCTCCTTATTTATCAATAACATCTGGGGCAGGAACCCTTACTCCCTATCCTTGACGTCGTGTTTGCATAATTTTCTGGAATCGTAGCATATTCGAAGGCTTTGAATAAGTGCAATCTCATCCCTTTCTCTTTTTTATCGCATTCTTCCTTTACCATTCCATAGTTACCTGAATCACATAACTCCTACTTAATACCATATCACTCCATATCTCCCCCCCTTAGGGGAGTACTAAGATTTAGTGTTATGATGATCTACGTAAAGATGTTTTGGCGTCTTTTCACACCATTGATGATTCTTACTTGCCTTGCGGTAATAGTTTTGTACCGAGGATAATGAAATTTCCTTATTCGCGATGGTGACACTTAGTGAAACTGGCACTTACAGTCCCTTAAGCTTTAATTTTCTCATTTTGTTTGCTTTTGGGAAGCGTCTTTCCGAATGACCTTTAAAGGGTATTCTTCTGCCGTCCATTCTATTATCGTCGGAACACAACCTCTTAAATTCTCGTGATGCAACCTATTATCAAATCACGCAGTCTGTAATTCATGTTTTGTTTATCTTGTTCACCAATCCATATTGATTTCTTTTACTCTGGAGTCTAACATTTCCTTCTGCTAATCACGTCAGAGTCACAAATTTATTTCTCGAAATAAGGATGTTATCTTATGACCTATACTCTTTTGTTGCCTTAATGTCTGTCACCTCTCGTATTTTCCTTCCCTTGACTATAGATTCTATAACACTCTACCGTTGTCATCAATATATCATATCTTACTTATAATACTTCATTGACTATCTTTTTATTTCCCGCTAACATTTATGTCTATCACTTTATTCTAAAAACTTCGATAAGACATTCTTTTGCTTTTAGCTCTCCATTGCTCCATCCAGTGGCTCTTCGGGTTGCTCAACGTTCTCGCTCTACTAGGGACGGGAGCAACATTAAGGTAATATTTATCCCTTCTAGGATTTCAATGCCTATCTTCTGAATTTTTTGATCATGCTAGAATTCACATCTAATTGTAATATTCAAGAGTGCACCATCAGGGTGTGAAATGTCCACTAACACAAACAATCCATTAACCATTTAGGGTTACTCTAACCCCATCCAGGATAACCCAACCTTTTCTTATACTACTTCTGTTAACTTCCATAAGACATAAATGAGGTGGCTGCGACAAATTGTACATACCTCTGTTATTGTTGAAGGTAACTCAAAATGCTTATATCTCTTGATGTTTTATACTTCAATACCACACAAGAGCGCGGGGGGGGGGGGGCTGATTTGTGCGGTGTTCAATTTTCGAGTGTTGTCTCAATAGAAGAACCTGGTTCTTCTTGGTGTTCCAACTTCTACTGGTGCGGAATAATAAATGCATTCAAGTAAAAATACAGAGATTTTTACGTGGAAAACACCTGGCTCAAAAGGTGAATAAACCATGACCTACTACTCAGTAGGATTTTCCCAAACTCTTCAATACAATTCTGAGCCAAACAACNTGGCTCAAAAGGTGAAAAAACCACGACCTACTTCCCAGTAGGATTTTCCCAAACTCTTCACTATGACAATGAGCCAAACAACATTTACAAAATAAACTCTTTTGTAAACCTAAGGACTAACTCTAATCCCTTTGTAGCAATCTAGCCTCTAGCTTATTGCGACAACTTCAAGTTAACTCTAACTTGAACAGTGTGTACCTATTACAATTTGCTTCTAGATAAAGCTGAAAGATACAATATTAAAACTCCTACTACAACCAATTAGACTCCAAAGACAAACAGATGGAACTCGTTCTTCTAGCTGGTCAAGTAGTCTTTGTGTCGCACAAGGATTCTGCTTGCAAAATTGCTCTGGGAATTTTGCTTTTAGTCTTGTTTCACTTCTGTCTTTGTGCGTAAAATCTTCAGCAGGAATGCTTCAACACTTTATAGAGCCAGTCGTTGAGATATGTTGTTCAATTCTAATGCAACTCTTCCTTGGTGGAAGAGTTTGTATTTATCTCAACTTCCTCCTTTTGTTTCTGTCGTTGCTGAACTCGAACTCTAACCTCTTATCAATTTTCAACCTTTTTCGCTTTAGGAGACAACCTCTTAGTTCATGGATAATTCACAATCATGTTTATCTCCTGTGCATAGACGATTCTTGTGCCAATGGGTCTGTTCGAGTATGTTTGCCCTGATGGACCTGGTTCAACTCGGTAGATATTTGTCAATCTTCAAAACCATGCAGTGACTTGGTTCAACAAATTCCCCCTTTTTGATGATGACAAACTATGTGCTTAACCCTGTACAATCTTCAAACACTTTGTATCGTTTTAAGCATTTATCATAGAGAGACCAGGTTCATTAGGTTATAAATATCACAATGCTTTGAAATTTTGAAAAGCACATATCTTCCCCCTTTTGGCATCATCGAAAAGTTGCAAAATGATAAACTTACCAGAGGTTTTTAACAATTACTCTTGGCCATTTGAGGCAACTGTAGGTGCAAAACATGATTAATCATCAACAGAAACCAATAAATGTAAGCTATGTAAGAAACCGAGACAAGTCAATAACTAAAACCACAAAATTCATTGATTAGATAGGAAATCAAGCACCAAACACATAAAGAACTAAAACAGTCACAACCATGAGCAAGAAAACAAAAAATAGAAACAGAACAAATCCCGAACTAGGCATTGAGAGGGGTTTGTGGTGGCACTGGACTCCTAAGGCTGGGGAGGTGCAGATGAGGTTGGGGTTTTGGCTTGAAGTAGAGAAAGCATTTTTTGAATAAACCTTCATTCTTCTCCTTCTCTTTGGCTAATTCAACCCTGAGAGCATCCCGCTCAACTTCAACCTCAATAAGGCGAGATTTCAATCGAAGGATCTCCTCATCCTTTATCTCACCATCCTGCACCAATGACCTAACTTTGCTATTAACAGGATGCTTCCTAGATGAACCAGGTTCATCCTCCGGAACATTTACATTGTAGTCACAGGTCAGCAAAGTGTTCTTCCCAAAGAAATCCTTAGCAGTAGCCATCTCAGCTTTCTTCACAGGAACCTCGAAATGGGCAAGCACATCAGTCAGAATAAATCCATATGGTATGGCATGTGCCTTGGCCCCATTGACAACTCTGTCCAAGAGTTGGATGATGAAAGCTGGACAATTTATCTGTTTACCCCTATACAAGCATTCCATAAGCGTTAAGTCCATGTAGCTGGCAATGTGCCTATGCTCTTGTCTTGGTAGCAGGAACGTGATCACAAACTCGAACAACAACTTGTGATGGGGCTTCATTTCACTCTTATACACTGTCCAGGTTCCTCCTCATTTTCGTAGAAAAATATGGTAATATTCAGAGCAGAGGACATCCCATCGAGACTAGGCCATCTTTGCCTTGTGTAATCATCATAGCCCTCAACAGGGATTTGCAGTATCTCTCCCAGCTCCTTCACATCAAACGTGATCTGAACCCCTTTAACTATGGAAGTTACCCTGCCATCCTTGATAATTGCGTTGGCCATAAACTCCACCAACTTATTCCTTGCCAGCCTTCCTTCAAGGTGAAGAACCATGTCCTTCCACCCTTGCACCTCCAGGATATCCATCAGGAAGATCATCCATGATTCCTCAAGATCTCTCACCAGCTTTCCCTTAAGAATAGTACGCTTGCCAAACATGGTGAATTTTTCAGATTTATCACCAGGCACCTCCTCCTCTCCTCCACTCCATTCTTCTTCTTCTTCAACAATCTTGACTTTCTTGACCTTAGACCTGGTCCTTTTTGCAGTGGTTGAAGGTGTGGCAGACACAAAAGCTGACTTCTTGGAAGAAGCCTTAGCCTTCTTGGGTTTAGGTATCTCTACCACAACTGGAGCAGGCTGCTCCTCATGATGGACCAGGTCCATCGTATCATCATCAACAGTAACAGCCTCAATAGGCTCTCCAACCTTGTCCTTTCCCTTGGCAGCCTTCTTCTTCTTGCTCTCTCTCAGAGCCCTTTCCAACTCTTCTTCTCCTTGTCGAACAACACTTCTAGTAGCACGAACTTTTGGGGTAGGAGCATCAATATATATTGATGCATTCCTTTTCTTTGGTGGAACAGGGGTAGTGACCTTCTTAGACTTTGGAGTTCTTCTCTTTTTAGGATTATAGGACTCCCCCAACTGCCTTAGCATATCCGCCAACGTCACCTCAATAGATGAACCAGGTTCATCTACTGACTTTTGAAGGCTCTCCAGACCTGCTACTGCCTCCCCAGAACCGCTTCCCCCTAAATCTGTGACACCTTCTTCATTAATCATAGGAACGGGGCCACAAATAGCCAACGTGGCACCGTCCTCCCCAGATCCCCTCACAGAGCTTCCTTCTCCCTCTATCTCTCAAGATTTTTAATTTTCCGCAGTTTTCTCTGCCTATCCGGCACTTCTATATCAACAATTGACCCAACCAAAAAAAACCTGTTTTCAGTAGTAGCAGTTTCAAATTCAACTTCAAGATTACCTTGTTCAGTGTCAGATGAACCAGGTGCTTCATCCTCATTAGCAGACTTGAAAGACTCACTGGAGGATTGAGAGTCCTGGACCTTGTCAACTTGAATTATCTCCTCTAAAAATCTGGCACGAGACCCAGAAGCCACCGATTTTTTGGCCAAAACATTCACTCGACGTGCCTTGGGGGCTGGAGTAGGGATAGGTGTAAGTTCAGGAGTGGGTTCAAGAACTGATGGGTTTTAGGGGGATGAAGATCTGGCTGGATAATAGGAACTGTGTACAGATGGAGAATTTGAACTAGAATCTTCAAGACCTACCTCGTAACCAGAGGTGGTTGAAGAAGATGAAGTAGGGGGTGGTGAAGACATTGTTATGAGCATTAGGGAGAGAAGAAAAGTGATCATTTTTTTTTGATATGAGATGGAAGATGAACTTGGTTCGACAGTTATGTTATGAAAAAAGGAGGTAATGATGGCCTTTTAAAGATGTGTCTATTAAGTGTACAACGGGCAGAATATTTAATCAAGTGGGAGTCTAATCGATGTAAGAGTGTCATTGATTAGACGGTTATTAACCCCTAAACCTAGGCGAATTAAGATATGATGGGACTCCTTGAAACTGGTTCATTTTAGGATAAGTACTGAGAATTTGAATTGAACCAAATATAGATAGAGTCCTGCTCAGGTGTGACTATAATTATTTCAATAAGTGTATAGAGATGAGCACGTACCTTGTCAGTCAGATGAACCAGCAGCGATGAACCAGGTTCATCGTTTTAAAATCTTTAATTTGCCTCAATTTACAAAGATAGAAAAACATCATTAGCAACCAAGGAATCATATTAATACATGGCAAGAGAGTATGGAAATAAAGACATGATACTGAGCAATGATTAGTCTGGTTAAGTACCTGTTTTAGTTTTCTAGCCAATATTTTTCTCAACTAGGTGATTTTAATCATCCCTAATTCAAGCCGGCTTATCTCAAAATACTCCCTACTCAGTGCTTTAGTAAAGATATCTGCAATTTGTTTGTCAGTAGCACATAATTCAATTGAGATCATTCCTTTTTTATAGTTATCCCTCAGGAAATGGTATCTGACATCTATGTGCTTAGTTCTCTTATGATGAACCAGGTTCTTCGTCATACTAATTCCACTAGTGTTGTCACAGAAAATAGGAATGCATCCAACATCTATACCAAAGTCCATGAGTTGTTGCTTGATCCATAGCAACTGAGCACAACATGAGGTTGCAGCCACATATTCAGCCTCAACAGTAGACAAGGCTACTGAGTTTTGTTTCTTGGTGGCCCAAGACACGAGGCAGGAGCCCAAAAGGTAAGCCATGCCTGAAGTACTTTTCCTATCAATTAGGAAACCTGCATAATCAACATCAACATATCCTACAAGGTTGAAATTACTACCTTTAGGATACAAAATGCATAAATCGGTAGTTCATTTCAATTACTCAAAATTCTCTTCACTGCAATTAGGTGGGACTCCTTTGGATTTTCCTGAAACCTAGCACACAGTCCTACACTGAACACAATATCAGGTCTGCGGGCAGTGAGATATAATAGAGACCCAATCATCCCTCTGTATAGCTTCTGATCAACGGATGAACCAGCTTCATCCACATCTAATTTTTTAGCTATGGCTATGTGGGTGTCTATTTCCTTTGAGTCTTCCATTTTAAATTTTTTGAGCAATTCTTTCACATACTTTTGTTGATGGATCATTGTTCCATTTGAGTGTTGCTTGATTTGCAAGCCTAAGAAGAAGTTTAGCTCACCCATCATATTCATCTCAAACTCACTCCCCATAAGTATATCAAATTCCTTACTCAATTTTTCGGAGGTTGCCCCAAATATGATATCATCCACGTATATTTGCGCAATCAGGATATCCTTAACCTTTTCCTTTAAGAACAAGGTACTGTCAATTTTTCCTCGTTTGTACCCATGTTCTAGCAGGAATTTTTATAGTCGCTCGTACCATGTTCTAGGTGCTTGTTTGAGACCATAAAGAGCCTTGTCAAGTTTGTATACATGGTCAGGTGAATCCTTGCTTTCAAAACCTGGAGGTTGTTTGACAAATACATCTTCCTCAGATAGCCATTGAGGAAGGCACTCTTAACATCCATATGATGGAGAGTGAATTCCATGTGTGGATCAAATGCTATAAGAAGTATGATTGCCTCCAGTCTTGCCACATAGGCAAAAGTCTCATCATAGTCAATTCCCTCTTCTTGACTATATCCTTGGACAACCAGTCTAACCTTGTTTCTTGTAACAGTTCCATCCTCATCGCGCTTGTTCCTGAAGACCCATTTTGTCCCAATCACTGATCTATCTAGTGGTCTGGGTACCAAGTGCCATACTTGACTTCTTTCAAATTGATTCAGCGCTTCTTGCATAGCATTTAACCAGCCAGCATCCTGTAGGGCTTCACCAATGTTCTTTGGTTCGATCAAGGATAGAAAGGCATCAAACGCACACAGATTATTCAAAGAGGATCTTGTTTTTATTTCAGATGTCAAATCGGTTATGATGTTCTCAAGAGGGTGAGAACTCTGATATCTGTGTGGTTTGAGCACCAACTGTTCACTTCTAGATAGTTCCATGGTGTCTTGTTGTTGTGGAACAGGATCAGGGCCAATGTTCACATGTTGAGTTCCCCCTGTCATGTTGCTTGGGGTAGTTGGACCTGGTCCATCACCTGTTCCATCTTCCATATTTGCTTCAATGTGTTCACTGCTTCTCACCAGTCCAAGCTCCGCATCTTCTGGTTCCTGTCTCTCAGAAGGAGTGTTAGTTTCATAAAAGACAACATGCACACTCTCTTCTACACACATAGTTATTTTATTATACACTTTATAAGCTTTGCTATGTGATGAATATCCCAAGAATACTCCCTCATCACTTCTGGGATAAAATTTACCTAGGGAATCTTTGCCATTATTGTGCACAAAGCACTTGCATCCGAAATCCCTAAGGTGGGATATGTTGGGCTTTCTCCCTTTAAGTAATTCATAAGGAGTTTTCTCTCTAGTGGCCTGGTGATGCATCTATTTATTATGTAGCATGCAGTGTTTATTGTTTCTGCCCAGAAGCTGTGGGGTAGTTTGCTAGAAAGAAGCATGGTTCTTGCCATGTCTTCAAGAGTTCTATTCTTTCTTTCAACAACCCCACTTTGCTGTGGGGTTCTAGGGGCAGAAGAGTTGTGATTGATACCATGTTCATCACAGAACTCAGCAAACTTTGCATTCTTAAATTCAGTACCATGATCAAATATTATGGAAGCTAGTTGATTTCCTAACTGTTTTTGAGTTTTTCTAACAAATGAAGTGAAAATATCAAATGCTTCATCTTTAGATGTGAGAAATACCTTGAGTAGTCATCATCTAGCACCATAACATATTTCTTACCACATCTGCTTAGAGTTCTCATAGGACCACAAAGATCCATATGAACCAGTTCCAACGTCCTGGTGGTAATGACCATTTTCTTACTTTTGAACGAGGATCTTACCTGCTTCCCCCTTGCACATGCTTCACAAATTTTGTCTTCCTTGAACTTAATGTTAGGAAGCCCTACCACTAAGTCCTTAGAGACTACTTTGTTAAGCTGATTTAGACTTGCGTGACCAAGTCGTTTGTGCCAAAGGAGGGGATCACTGTCCAACACACTTAAGCAAGTGAGTTCATTTTCAGACAATGTGGACAAGTCTATGACATAGATATTATTCATTATTTTTCCCTACAAAACAATCTTTTCAGTAAGCAGGTTCATCGCAAAACATTTTGTGGAAGTGAAAGCAACAAGGTTACCTATGTCACACAATTGTGACACACTGATCAGGCTATATTTCAAGCCATCTATTAAGTACACAGGTTCGATGGAACGTGTGTCATCCTTACCTACCTTGCCAACCCCAATAATTTCACCTTTCTTTCCATTTCCAAAGGAGACATTTCCTCCTTTGAGGCTTTTAAGTGAAAGGAACTGTTCCTTGTTCCCTGTCATATGCTTTGAGCATCCACTGTCCAAATACCAAATGTGGCTGCTTCCTCGCACTTGAACCTCTGGTTCTTCATGTGATTCCTCATCAGATTCTCCAATTTCCATGAACGCCTGATCTTCATTTTCACCATCTTCTGATTCTTAATCTGAACTTTCCCCCCCAAGAAGAAACCATAGCTTTTGTTGTGGTTTTCTTGGGTTGGACCAGTTCCTTCTTCCGGTTCCTTCTTCCAAATCCCTCCTTTTTCCATTCCACTTCCCACTGAAGATAGTTCTTGATAAGGTGGTCAGTATTTCCACACTTGTAGCATCCCTCGTTGGTTGGCCTTTCTGGAGCTTTTGCTTTGTTGTAGTTTCCACCTCTAGAGATTCCCTTCTTCCTTATGAGGAAGTTTTTGAATTCTTTGGTAATCATGGCCATCTTATCTTCCTTCAGATCTGCTCCCTCAGTGATCCTCAGTGCTAGACTCCTCTCCTTTTTTGTAGCATCCATTTTCATTATCTGCCTTCTGAGTTCATAAGCAGTAAGGTTTCCAATTAGCTCGTCCAATCTGAGGGTTGCCATATATTTGGATTCCTGGATAGCAGTGATCGTACTTTCCCAGGAAATTGGCAAGACCTTTGTCAGGATCTTCTCTACCCTGTCCTCTTCAAGAATGACTCTACCAAGAGGCTTAAGTTCATTTGTCAAGGTTGTGAACCTTGTGTACATCTCTTGGATTGTCTCTCCTTCTTTCACAGTGAAGTTTTCATACTGAGAGTATAGAAGAGTACCTCTTGATCTTTTCACCTGAGGTGTTACTTCATGGGCTACTTGTAAGGTAAGCCATATTTCATTGGCAGTGGTGCAACTTTGAATCCTACTGTACTCGTCTTGACTTAGTCCACAAACTAGCCACTTCTTGGCCTTAGCATTTTTCTCCCATTTCTTCAGATCCTCAGTAGTGCAATCAGCCCTAGTTTTTGGTACATCAACACCTTCAGCAGTTTTCTTCATGGAGGCTAGAGGACCATCAGTGACTATGTCCCAGAGTTCATAGTCTTCTCCAATCTGGTGGTCTTTCATCCTGTTCTTCCACCAGGAGTAGTACTGGCCATTGAAGAGTGGTGGCCTTGCAGTTGATTGACCCTCCCAGTTTCCAGGTGGTGCACTCATTTTGATCTTTTCCAAGGTGTTAGCTTTTTCAAGGATAACCTACTCTGATACCAATTGATGTTTTATACTTCAATACCACACAATAGGGGGGGTGATTTGTGTGGTGTCCAATTTTCGAGTGCTGTCTTTTTAGAAGAACCTGGTTCTTCTTGGTGTTCCAACTTCTACTGTTTGCGGAAAAGTAATTGCAGAATTAAAGAACACAACAATTTTACGTGGAAAACACCTGACTCAAAAGGTGAAAAAACCACGACTTACTTCCCAATAGGATTTTTCCAAACTCTTCACTATGACAATGAGCCAAACAACATTTACAAAATAAACTCTTTTGTAAACCTAAGGACTAACTTTAATCCCTTTGTAGTAATCTAGCCTCAAGCTAATTGCGACAACTTCAAGTTAACTCTAACTTGAACAATGTGTACCTATTACAATTTGCTTCTAGATAAAGCTGAAAGATACAATATTAAAACTCCTACTACATCCAACTAGACTCCAAAGACAAACAGATGGAACTGGTTCTTCTAGCTGGTCATGTAGTCTTTGTGTCGCACAAGGATATGCTTGCAAAATTGCTCTGAGAATTTTGCTTTCAGTTGTTGTTTCACTTCTGTCTTTATGCGTAAAATCTTCAAAACCATGCAGTGACTTGGTTCAACATCTCTCTTCCTGAATTGTAGATAATGTTCATCTCTACTAATTAGGTACCTCGTAGCCTTTTTTCACCTTGCTTATTTTATTTGTTAAAACTTGTATGTTCTGATTCTTTCATTGCTTTTTACCATAAGAGTTGATAGATATTCTTTCCTTAGGGATACTTATCAAGAAGCTTAAACCTTTCAGTACACACATGATTTGCTGAAGATGTCATACTTACTTATCATAAGCATGATGCAAAGTCGAGTTCCTATGACTCAACTCTTCCATAGCCATATCTCTTACCAATCCTCTTTATAGATGTAGGTATCGTTGTCACGACCCGATTTACCCTACAGAAGATATCATGACGATACCTAGTCTCCACGACTAGGTAAGCCTAAATTTGCAGAAAAATAAATATGATATATTAAATAAAAACAGAAAGAAGAACACAGAAGACATAACATAGTTGCTCGACATATACAAATATACTTCCCAAAACCCGGAATGTCACATCTAGTCACAAGCTCTGTACTAAATTAGCTCTATACAACGAAGAACAGAAAAATACATAAGATGTCTATCAAAATCTGGAGTGGAAGGTGACTCAAAGAACTCTGCGGAAGCGGCAGAATTACCTTTCGGTCTCCTCGAAATAGCTACTCGGACCCCTAGCCATGAAACTGAGTGCTTGTACCTGGATCTGCACACGAAAAACATGTGCAGGAAAGGGCATGAGTACACCACAATTGGTACCCAGTAAGTGCCAAGCCTAACCCCAGTCAAGTAGTGACGAGGTCAGGTTAAGGCTCTACTGGATTTTTATAAGTAAAAAAGTTTACAACAATACAGATGGATATAAAATCTAAGGTAAGCAGTAGAAATGAATAATCTGAAAGTAAAATAGCAATTGGGAGCCCTTGGCTCAGCACAAAGTATCACACGTCCGTAATTCCAATTTAAATATGCAGTACAAGGGAAAAGCTCCCCGAATACGTCCATAGTCCCAAATTAAATATGCGGCACATGGGGAAAGCTCCTGGTATACGTCCGTAGTTCTAATTTAAATATGCAATGCGAATGAAGCCGGATACGGTATATTTAAACAGCTCAGGAAAAGAGTCACAGACAAGAATAAGATAAAGACTAACTAACATGTTACACATTGTATCAAGTAGAGAATTTAGGTAAAACAGGTAGCCATGCTTCTTCCTAATCTAAACTTCACAGGTAGCACATTAAACAGTGAAATAGAAGTAAAATGAATTATGGCCTGAATAGGAAAAATGGAATTTAAGCAACAATGGCCCGTGTACATACTCGTCACCTCACGTACACGACGCCCATAAAATATATAGTATCAAAAACTACCTAAGGGGAAGTCCCCAACACAGAGTTAGGCAAGTCACTTACCTCGACTGCTCTACTCAACTCAAAACAACGCTCTTGCCATGAGTAACCAACACTGAATGGACCAAATCTATACTTTTCAATTGCATAATGTAAATATCACTTTAAGGAATCAATATAGCTAATTAGTTTGAAGCTAATACGCGAAATTAGGAAAATTGCTAAAAATGTCCCCCGGGCCCACGTCTCGGAAACAAGTGAAAGTTACAAATTTAGAACACCATTCACTCATGACCCAAAAGTTCATCCTATGTAAATTTGATTATGACTGTGTTCCGAGGCCCTGAAAGCCTCCGCTAATCTAACCTCGATGTGCGTGTGCAGCCCGGGCGCGTAGCCGGGAAGCCTTTATGTGGAAAGCTTGATAAAGAGCCGAATTTATGATAATTAATGGAATAAAATTGACTTTGGTCAACATTTTTGGTAAATGGACCCGAACCCGTGATTTGACGGTCTCTGAGGGTCCGTAGGAAAAATGGGACTTGGGCGTACGCCCTGAATCGAATTCCGAGGACCCAAGTCCGAGAAATGAATTTTTAAAGAAAATTATTTTCTGAAAATAATAAAGGCTTATGAAAATGAACCTCGATTTGAAACCTTTGTTGCCAGGCCCGTTTTATGGTTCCGGAGCCCAGAACATGTTCAATATGTGTTATTTGAGTTATCTGTTAAATTAGGTAAGGAACGGACTTGATTTGACGTGTTTCGGATAAAAAATGGGAAATTGAGAGTTAATAAAGTTTTGAGAAAATTATATAGAAATAAGGATTTCCTTAAATTTGAAATTTGGTTTGGAACGTGATTTTATGTTATCGAGGTCTGAATGAGATTCCGAGACCGGAAATAGTTCCGTTATGTCATTTATAACTTGCCTCCAAAATTTGATGTCATTCCGAGTTGTATAGGTCGGTCTGGCGCATTTTTATAGAAATCAAGAACTTGAAGTTTCTTAAGTTATGGTTTTAGGGGTTTTGGGATGTATTTTAGGATTTAGCGTTGTTTTGGGTGTTCCGAAGGCTTGAGCGAGTCCGTATTATGATTTAGGACTTGTTGGTATATTTGGACGGGGGCTAAGGTGGGCCCAGGTTCCTTCCAGACACCCAACGGGGGCTTAAAACCAGTTCGAACAACTGCTGGTGCAGCTGTTGCTGGTGTGATTGCAGGTGCGGTTGCCCAGCCGCAGGTGCGGGACAACTCCTGCGGTCCCAGCCTCGCAGGTGTGGAGGTTCCACAGGAGCGGAGCCGCAGGTGCGATCCCCAGCTCCGCAGGTGCGACCCCAGCCTGCCTTGCCATTTTTCGCAGGTGCGATCTTTTCTTGCCGGTGCAGGACCGCAGGTGCGGAACCCCTGTAGGCCAGACTGATTTAAATGCCCAAAACTCAGGATTTCTTCATTCCCTTCATACCAAAAACCCCATTAGAGACTTGTGAGCTTGGAAAGGACACACCACGACCTAGATGCTAAGTTAATTCCTTCCTAATACCAGTTTCATGCAGGAATTATTAATAGGGTTTATTACTAAATTAATAGGAAATCAAGAATTGCGTAGTAAATTTAGGGTTCTTGAGAAATTGGCGTATTGTCCGTTTAATGCTATGAATTCAAGTAGAAACTTCATATTAATGATCCTTAGGCTATGGGTCAGTGATTCCTCGGAGAAATTTCGGGATTCGAGCATGCGGGCCCGGGGTCGAATTGTGGTATTTTTAGAAGAATGATAGGGAATGTATAATTAGGCTTTGGAATTGGTTTATTGAGTAATTATTGATGTTAATAAATCAATTATGTCTAGATATTATTGAGTAATTATGTCGAGAGGAAAGGCCGTGATTGAAGCTTGACTTGCATTTTGGATCCGAGGTAAGTGTTTGGCCTAACCTTAGCTTGAGGGATTAGGCATAAAGTCTTATTTGTTATGTGTATTCATGTCTAACGTATAGGCGAGGTGACGAGTTCCTATATGTTGTGGTAAAGCATGCCCATGAGTCAATTGTGATGAATCATACCGTGTTCTTAATATTCTCTGTACTATAAGTAAGTGGTGATTTAGAAGCGATACATTGATGATGTTTCACGACGTGGGGACTTATTGAGTTATTTGTTTCAGTTGAGGTTTTACTATTGAAATTATATCTCCGAGCAAGTTTGGTTATAGTTGAGACCCTTGCCGGGACGATAGAATTTTATTGAGTATTTCTGTACACTTAAGATTTCTTATTGTTAGTTTGCACATTATATCGCTGATTGTTTATTATTTATCGCACGAGGGGACATGCCGTGCTGATTGTTTATTATTTATCACATGAGGGGACATGCCGTGATGATTGTTTATTATTTATCGCACAAGGGGACATGCCGTGCTAATTGTTTATTATTTATCACACGAGGGGACATGCCGTGATGATTTTTTATTATTTATCGCACCAGGGGACATGCCGTGTCGATTGTTTATTATTTATCACACGAAGGGACATGCCGTGATGATTGTTTATTATTTATCGCACGAGGGGACATGCCGTGCCGATGTGTTATTGTTTGATGCACGAGGGGACATTCCGTGCCGAGTGATTTGTGAGGTGATGCACGAGGGGACATGTCGTGCCTGGTGTTGTTCATTATCTGTTATGAGACTTTAAATTCCTACTTTACTGTTACATTTAAGTTGTTATCCTGTTCCACTATGCTAGTATTTGTTGCCCCTCTTATCCCCAACATGACTCTCCCCGTATCTGTTTATGCTTGTTTATTTCCGTCGATATTTTCCTGTTATTATATAGAATTTCACAGGTACATATATTGTTGTCGGTCCTAGCCTCATCACTACTTCGCCGAGGTTAGGCTCGACACTTACTCAGTACATGGAGTCGGTTGTACTGATGCTACACCTGCACTTCTAATGTTGTGCAGACCACGCAGCCAGACCCGGTGGGGCTGACGGAGGGAGCATTCCACTAGTTCATTCAGGAGACCTCGAGGTAGACCTGAAGACGTTCGTGGGCCTTGGCGTCACCTTCTACCTGTCTCTTTCAGTTCTGTCTTATTTTATAGTTTCAGAGACAGTCATATGTACTTATTTTCAGACCATTGTATTCAATAATCTCATAGACAGTCCATGAGTATGTGACACCAGTTCTGGGATATGTATATGGGTTTTATTTCGAATTTTCTATATTATTTTGAATTTAGTTAACCTTCATATTATTGACCATCGATGCCTTAGTTATCTTGTTCGTTTTAGTTGTTAATGAGTTTATTTGGTTCAAACGTTGGCTTGTCTAGCGGGTTCAACGTAAGACGCAGTCATGGCCCGAAGGTGGGATTTCGGGTGGTGACAACTTGGTATCAGAGCTCTAGGTTGCTTAGGTCTCACAACTCACGGAAAACTTGGTAGAGTCTGAGGGATCGGTACGGAGACGTCTTTACTTATACCCCAGAGGCTACAAAGTTAGGAATAACTTCACATCTTTCATTCTCTGTCATGACAATTGAATTCTAAATACTAATTTAGTCTCCAATTACTCTTTCGCAGATGGAGAGAACGCATGCTTCCTCATTGACCGATCAGCAGCCCGATCCTCCTATTGCAGCTCCCACGAGGGGCCGAGGCCGAGGCCGCGCTAGAGACCGAGGCTGAGCTAGAGTAGCAGATCCAGTTGAGGACCCACATGTAGACTATGCCGGTGAGGTTCCTGCTCAGAAAGTCCCAGTTAAACCAGCTTAGGGCCCAGAGGGGTTCATTGCTACCCTGGTGCTTCAGGACGCTCTAGCCCGCTTAGTAAGACTCCTGGACAGTATGGCTCAGGCCGGTTTTCTTCCTACTGCACCAGTTTGATCTCAGGTTGGGGGAGGGACCCAGACTCCTGCTATTCACACGCCAGAGCAGTTTGCCACTCAGTTCCAGACTCCGGCACCTCAGATAGCTGGAGTAGTTCATGTCACGACCCAAAACCGGTTCAGGTCGTGATGGCACCTAACGGCTAGGTTAGGCAAGCCAACGTACAACTATA
Organism: Nicotiana undulata; assembly: GCA_005239495.1. Taxonomy (NCBI): domain Eukaryota; kingdom Viridiplantae; phylum Streptophyta; class Magnoliopsida; order Solanales; family Solanaceae; genus Nicotiana; species Nicotiana undulata. The sequence goes on along the minus strand of ML254906.1, from coordinate 14,410 downwards.
ACAATAAAAGTGCAGAATATAATCAACGGTATGGGGCAAGGCCATAGAAACAAGTTGAGCCACAGCTAGGCCCAATATATACAACCCCACATTACCAACATAACTACAACAAGTGTGTGTGCCAGGACTAGTGTCACAGTGTCAACAGGCGGCTACATAAATACAACGACAGAAATACATATGCAAAAATATACAAGCCGCAGTCTGGAACAAAAGACTGAGCAAAATGAAAGTAGAAGGTTCCAGAGGTGCTGTCAGGATGACGCCAATAAGACAGCTCACCATATGGGGCGACACCGCGATCAATACCTCTCAGCAAACGGACGGACTTCAACACCTGCACAATCAAGTGCAGAAAAAGAAAGAAAGTGCAGCATGAGTACATATAATCAAATATGTACCCAGTGAGTATCCCGTCTAAACTCGTAAAGAGTACTGACGAGACGTAGAATACATACTCACTAAGGTCCAGTACATAAATAAATAAATAAGGTACATGCTGAGCAATAAATCATGTGAGAAAAATACATCAAGTAAGGACATGTAATCAACAAACATGTAACTGATCTTAAACATAACCTTTCTTTGTAAACTGATCATATGTATCACTTGTTTTTCCTTCTCATTATCTGTGATTATCTTAGCTTGTTATCTCAGTTATTCACTTTTCAGTTCTCAGTATCGTTCCTTAACTCACCATCGTACGATCCCAACTCAATGCGGATGCTAATGAATGCATATGTGTATATAGATATAACCGACAGGGACAAGACTATCGGCCGAAGTCATAAGGGTGGGTCATAAGGACTGACTCGGTCATAAAGCTCCACACGCTCGCGAAGGGAGATGCCGTGATGATTGTTATTGTTTATCGCACGAGGGGACATGCCGTGCCGATGTGTTATTGTTTGATGCATGAGGGGACATTCCGTGCCGAGTGATTTTTGAGGTGATGCACGAGGGGATATGTCGTGCCTGGTGTTGTTCAGTATCTGTTCTAAGGCGTTAATTCCTACTTTACTGTTACATTTCAGTTGTTATCCTGTTCCACTATGCTAGTATTTGTTGCCCCTCTTATCCCCAACATGACTCTCCCCGTATCTGTTTATACTTGTTTATTTTCGTCGATATTTTCCTGTTATTATATAGAATTTCACAGGTACATATATTGTTGTCGGTCCTAGCCTCATCACTACTTCGCCGAGGTTAGGCTCGACACTTACTCAGTACATGGAGTCGGTTGTACTGATGCTTCACCTACACTTCTAATGTTGTGCAGACCACGCGGCCAGACCCGGTGGGGCTGACGGAGGGAGCATTCCACTAGTTCATTCAGGAGACCTCGAGGTAGACCCGAAGACGTTCGTGGGCCTTGGCGTCACCTTCTACCTATCTCTTTCAGTAATGTCTTATTTTATAGTTTCAGAGACAGTCATATGTACTTATTTTCAGACCATTGTATTCAATAATCTCATAGATAGTCCATGAGTATGTGACACCAGTTCTGGGATATGTATATGGGTTTTATTTTGAATTTGCTATATTATTTTGAATTTAGTTAACCTTCATATTATTGACCATCGATCCCTTAGTTATCTTGTTCGTTTTAGTTGTTAATGAGCTTATTTGGTTCAAACGTTGGCTTGTCTAGCGGGTTCAACATTAGACGCAGTCATGGCCCGAAGGTGGGATTTCGGGTGGTGACAACTTGGTATCAGAGCTCTAGGTTGCTTAGGTCTCACAACTCACGGAAAACTTGGTAGAGTCTGAGGGATCGGTACGGAGACGTCTGTACTTATACCCCAGAGGCTGCAAAGTTAGGAATAACTTCACATATTTCATTCTCTGTCATGCCAATTGAATTCTAAATACTAATTGAGTCTCCAATTACTCTTTCGCAGATGGAGGGAACGCGTGCTTCCTCATTGACCGATCAGCAGCCCGATCCTCCTATTGCAGCTCCCACGAGGGGCCGAGGCCGAGGCCGCGCTAGAGACCGAGGCTGAGCTAGAGTAGCAGATCCAGTTGAGGACCCACATGTAGACTATGTCGGTGAGGTTCCTGCTCAGACAGTCCCAGTTAAACCAGCTTAGGGCCCAGAGGGGTTCATTGCTACCCTGGTGCTTCAGGACGCTCTAGCCCGCTTAGTAAGACTCCTGGACAGTATGTCTCAGGCCGGATTTCTTCCTACTGCACCAGTTGGATCTCAGGCTGGGGGAGGGACCCAGACTCCTGCTATTCACACGCCAGAGCAGTTTGCCACTCAGTTCTAGACTCCGGCACCTCAGATAGCTGGAGTAGTTCATGTCACGACCCAAAACCGGTTAAGGTCGTGATGGCACCTAACGACTAGGTTAGGCAAGCCAACGTACAACTATAACAATAAAAGTGTAGAATATAATCAACGGTATGGGGTAAGGCCGTAGAAACAAGCTGAGCCACAGCTAGGCCCAATATATACAACCCCAAATTACCAACATAACTACAACAAGTGTGTGTGCCAGGACTAGTGTCTCAATGTCAACGGGCGGCTACATAGATACAACGACAGAAATACATATGCAAAAATATACAAGCCGCAGTCTGGAACAAAAGACTGAGCAAAATGAAACTAGAAGGCTCCAGAGGTGCTGTCAGGATGACGCCAAGAAGACAACTCACCGTATGGGGCGACACCGCGATCAATACCTATCAGCAGACGGACGTACTTCAGCACCTGCACAATCAAGTGCAGAAAAAGAAAGAAAGTGCATCATGAGTACATATAATGAAATATGTACCCAGTGAGTATCCCGTCTAAACTCGTAAAGAGTAGTGACGAGACGTAGATACATACTCACTAAGGTCCAGTACATAAATAAATAAATAAGGTACAAGCTGAGCAATAAATCATGTGAGAAAAATACATCAAGTAAGGACATGTAATCAACAAACATGTAACTGATCTTAAACATAACCTTTCTTTGTAAACTGATCATATGTATCACTTGTTTTTCCTTCTCATTATGTGTGAATATCTTAGCTTGTTATCTCAGTTATTCCCTTTTCAGTTCTCAATATCGTTCCTTTACTCACCATCGTGCGATCCCAACTCAATGCAGATGCTAATGAATGCATATGTGTATATAGATGTAACCGACACGGACAAGACTATCGACCGAAGTCATAAGGGTGGGTCATAAGGACTGACTCGGTCATAAAGCTCCACACGCTCGCGAATCATACCTGCGACTCGTGCGCTGACTCGATAAAATCTCCACGATCGCGAATCATCCATGCGACTCGTGGGCAAATATCTCTCCCTGCTCGCGAATCATTCATGCGACTCAGGGGCCAATGACATATATATATAATCTCCCGATCACGAATCATACCTGTGACTCGGTGCCAATGATGCAAAGTAAAACTCTCCCCGATCACGAATCATGCCTGTGACTGGGGGGCCGTAGAAAATATAAGTTTAATTCTC
>ML254905.1:0-27411 GCA_005239495.1 Nicotiana undulata | reverse complement strand
GGGGGGGGGGGGGGGTTAGGGTAGTGGGGTGGCTCTCCACAATATGACACAAAATGCAATTACTTAGAGATGACAACTTTCATAAACAACTACCTGACTTATTCAAACAAATGAGGTTATTTCTCTTTCATGTCCTTTTCCGCTTCCCATATGGCTTCCTCAACTTGTTGATTCCACCATAATACTTTGACTGAAGCAATCTCCTTGTTTCTCAACGTACGAACTTGCCTATCAAGAATAGAAACCGGAACTTCTTCATATGACAATTCTTCATTAACTTCAACGGTCTCAACCGGCACGATGACAAACGGGTTCCCAATCACCTTCTTTAACATGGACACATGAAACACCGGGTGCACCAATGACATCTCAGGGGGAAACTCTACCCTATATGCCACCTGTCCTATCCTTTGAGTGACCCTATACGACCTGACAAACCTGGGCTCAATTTTCCATTCTTTCCAAACTGCATGACCCCCTTCATGGGAGATGCTTTCAAGAATACGCAATCATCTACTTGGAACTCCAAATCCCTGCGACGAACGTCCGAATAGGATTTCTGACGGCTCTGAATATTTTTCAACGGCTCCTTTATGATTCTAACCTTCTCCATAGCTTGATGCACAAGATCTGGTCCTAACAGTTCAGCCTCTCCAATCTCGAACCACCCAACCAGAGACCTACACCTTCTACCGTACAAAGCCTCAAATGGGGCCATCTGAATACTGGCATGGAAACTGTTGTTGTAAGAAAATTCTATGACTGGAAAATGATCATCCCAGCTACCCTTAAAATCAAGCACACAAGCTCGCAACATGTCCTCAAGCGTCTGAATAGTCCTCTCTGCTTGCCCGTTAGTCTACGGGTGGAAGGTTGTGCTGAGATTTACCTGCGTTCCCAAACCTTGATGAAACTTATTCCAAAAGTTAGCTGTGAATTTGGCCCCTCGATCCGAGATAATGGAAACTAGAGTGCCATGGAGCCTGACTATTTCTTTGATATACAACTGAGTATATTGTTCTACAGTGTCGGTGGACTTGACTGGAAAGAAATGTGCTGACTTTGTGAGCCGATCCACCATTACCCAAATTGAGTCAAACTTACGCGGAGTGCGGGTAACCCCACCACAAAATCCATATTTATCATCTCCCGCTTCCACACTGGGATTTCTATAAGCTGCGCCAACACACCAGGCCTCTGATGCCCGGTCTTCACTTGCTAACAGTTCGGACACCTAGCCACAAAGCCCGCCACACCCCCTTCATACCGTTCCACCAATAAACCTCCTTGAGATCGTGATACATTTTCGTAAAACCTGCGTGTACGAAATATCTAGAATTGTGAGCCTCTGCCATTATCCTCTCCCGAAGATCCTCCACATTCGGAACACATAGTCTCTCTTGACACCGCAACACACCGTCACCATTGTCGAGTGAAAAATGGGTGGTCCTGTGACTTATAATTGCCTTTCTTAACCGAGCCAATGCTGGATCATTGAATTGCTTTTCCTTGACTTCCGCCACAAGCGAAGAATCTGCTCCATTATGCACCACAACACTCCCTTCGTCTGAGGCCGAAAGACAAACCCCCAGACTGGCCAACCGGTAAACCTCTCGAGCCAAAGGCCTCTGACCTACTTCTAAGTGAGCCAAACTACCCATGTATTTCCGATTAAGAGCGTCTGTCACCACTTTCGCCTTCCCTGGATGGTACAAGATATTCATATCATAATCTTTGAGAAATTCCAACCATCTCCTCTGCCTCAAGTTCAATTCTTTCTGTTTGAATAGATACTGAAGATTCTTGTGGTCTGTGAACACGTCCACATGGACCCCATAAAGATAATGCCGCCAGATTTTCAATGCAAAAACAACCGTTGTGAGCTCCAAATCATGCGTCGGATAATTCTTTTCGTGATTCTTGAGCTTCCTTGAAGCATACGCTATAACCTTACCACATTGCATAAACACACACCCAGACCAACCCTTGAAGCATCACAGTACACCACAAACCCCTTTGTACCCTCTGGCAAGGTCAACACCGGCGCCAAAGTCAATCTTGATTTCAATTCCTGGAAACTCCTTTCACAAGCATCGGACCACTAGAACTTGACCGCTTTCTGCGTCAGCTTAGTCAATGGGGAGGAGAGAGTAGAGAATCCTTCCACGAACCTCCGATAATATCTAGCTAAACCCAAGAAACTGCGAATCTCTGTCGGGGTCGTTTGTCTAGGCCAATCCTTCACAACTGCGATCTTTTGGGGATCAATCCGAATCCCTTCCCTGGAGACAAATGACCCAAAAAGGTAACTGATTCTAGCCAAAACTCGCATTTTGAGAACTTTGCATACAACGGTTGCTGATAAAGAGTCTGCAGAAATTCCCTGAGGTGATTAGCATGATCTTCCTGACTTCGCAAATAAACAAGGATATCATCGATGAAAACTATCACGAAAGAGTCAAGAAACGGCTTGAAGACACGATTCATTAGGTCCATGAAATCTGTTGGGCCGTTGGTTAGCCCAAAAGACATTACTAAGAATTCAAAGTGCCCATAACGAGTCCTAAAGGCGGTCTTAGGAATATCCTGCTCCCTGATCTTTAGTTGGTGATACCCGCGCAAGGACTGGTCTCCCACCTCCAAAGACCGGTCTCCCAAGGACTGGTCTCCCACCTCCAAATGAACCTCTAGGGTTGTCCGCTAACCGGGCCCTACTACTACCTTCTCGCTCCATCCTTAACTTCAATTTCTGAGCCTCTGTAGCCTGGGTGAATCCCACAATCTTCCCATAATTCATATCAGAATGCAGAGCAGCTTCATTGACAACCAAGGGACCAAGGCCCTGTACAAACCGACAAACTCTTGCCTCCATAGTCGGCACTATGTGAATGGAATACTTGGACAAGCGCACAAACTCCAAATGGTACTCCCACACACTCCTATTACCCTGTTTGAGGACCTCGAACTCTATAGCACGTGCTGCCCTAGTCTCGGCAGACAAGAAATGATCCATGAAAGCATCCGCAAACTCACCCCATCTCGCCGGAGGGATCCCCTCCTCACGGGAATCCTCCCACATCTCGAACCAAGAGTATGCCGCTCCCTTCAAGCGATAGGAGGCCAACTCTACCCCCTCTGTCTCAATAGCACGCATGACTTGGAGAGTCTTGTACATTTCGTCGATAAAATCCTGAGGATCAGCCTCGGGGTCAGTACCTGTGAACTCTAGAGGGGCTAACTGAAGAAACCGGTTGGCCCTGGAACCCGAAGAATCCCCTTGCTCACTAGAGGATGCGGGGGCAATATTTGATCTCTGGGCCTGAGAGGCCACCAACTGCGTCAACATCTGAATAGCTCCCCTGAGGTCCCCATTAGAAATACCGGGACCGGAAGTTGGGGCTGGGGAAGGGTCAGGAACATCAGCGGGAGGGATCGTAGCACTCTCCGCTGGAGTAGGAACTGGATTAGTTTGGCCTGGAACGGAAGAGTCAGGCAGATTCATAGTTAGGGAGTAGTATTCCTAAATGTCCATGCAGCCCCCTAATTATAGATGTGGTCGACAACACACCGATAAGAAGGGCTCTACTAGACACGGCTCTAAGACATCCTAGGACACTTTTAAAACCTTAGGATCTGATACCAAGTTTCTCATGCCCCAAATCTGAGGGACGGGACCGAAACCTAACCGAGTGAACCCGGTCAAGCAATCCTGTTTAACCTTTTCTACCCGACTCGTTTCACCCCCGTGTTTATAGCATACATTAATTACATGAGTTAGCAAGAGACAAATCAAAAGCATAATTTCATAACATTAAGCCCATTTTCCTCTTTTAGTGTTATCAACATTAGGTCTTCCAAACCATACATACAAGTTACAATGTTCAAGTTACGGAATCACGGTTACGAGTAAGTCCAACACTACCCAAAATATATATATACAACCCACATAGTNTATATATATATATATATATATATATATATATATATATATATCAACATACGACCCTAGAAGGAAGTGGGGCTTATCAGAACTGCTGGAAGGGAGGAGGAGAAAGCACCACTATCGGCGATCGACGCTACCTGCTACCGAACTACCTACATCCATTTATAAAGATGTAGCGCCCCCGGCAAAAGGGACGTTAGTACCATTGAATAGTACTAGTATGTATGAACAAGCTCTATTCTAGATAGGATAAGCAATAAAAAGGCAATAATGCAAATAGAGACTTCACATAACAATCCACACAATCAAAAGTCACCATGTTTCTTATCCCCCTTTTCCATCATTTTGTTAATGTTCTTTTAAGTTCATGTTGTTATTATTATTACTGAACCACCGTGTCGTTGTCACACGGAGTCCGGTCTCTGCCCGATCGGCTAACCCATCCTAGGTGAGGCCCGAACAATCATCATATCATATATCTCCACCGTGGCATGTTCACACGGAGTCCGGTCCCTGCCCAACCGGCTAGGCCATCTCAATTGAAACAGTGAGGCTAAAATCAACATCATATCACAATTCCATGTCTCCATGTGTACCGCATGGAGTCCGATCCCGGCCTGATCGGATAGGCCATCTCACCCTAGGACATTCCCCACCTATTCATGGATCTTTTAGGTCACTTTTATCATTTTCCATCTTTTGATTCACATCACACATCATTCCATTCTTTGTCTCATATTTCATATCATTACAATCCTTTGGTTCATGTTTCATATCAATTCAATCTCTTGATTAATACTTCATCTCATCACAATCCTTTAATTCATATTTCATGTCATTCCAATCTTTCACATCTACCACACCCATCACATAAGAGGATCACACCCATAGTAAAAGAGGGAACATAATGATCACAATTCATACACACAAATAACACAACGATATGGTAGTAACATGGAATGGCATAGAAGCAAGAATTTTTCCAATTTGGCACATAAGGCACATAAATTCCATAGAGGATCAAACAAGAGAATCATACCCGGAAAGTGAGCACAAATGGGTTTATCCTACGAAGATTAGAGTTAGCCATACATACCTCGAGTTGGGATTTTTCTTTAACTATCACAATTCACCGGACCATCTAGCACCTTCAATCTAATTCACAATATGGCACAATTGAATTTAGAATTAGGAATTATGAGCATGTCTTAAACTCTCTTGAATATTTTATCAAACACTAGGTGTTCCTTTAGATTAAATAACCCCTTTTTAGTGAAAGATTACTCTAACCTACTTCCCTTTACTAGATTAGGGTAATTTGATTACATGCATGCAAGGCCTTTAACCCCCAGCTTCATGAACTAACCTACCTATGTTTCATTTTAACAAGAATCTGAAAATTAAGGTTAATGGGGTAGAAGCTTACCTCTTGGGGTGAAGAAAATGGTGGCCTACTCTATTAATTCCAGGCCTGAGTAGTGATGGAGGATCAAATTGGTGAAGATGGGACTCTTTCACACTAGAACCCACTCTCACTTCTCTCTATTTTATCAGAAGGTCGTTAAAAATAAGGGTGATGGGTGTTATATTAGGCTGGGGGTCGGGTTTTATAATTAGAAAATTGGAAGCCCCGATGCAGGTTTGCGGTCCGGAATGCGATCGCATTCCAGTTATGTGATCCGCAGACCTGCCACATTATTGGCCTTCATCTGGGCCAAAAAGAAAAGAAATCTTCCCAGGTATGCGGCAACTATACGGTCCGCATACCTGTTATGCGATCGCATAGTGCGCCGCATAACTCCCTCCACAAAAACTCAGATGTAAATATGCGGTCCGCATTCATGAAATGCGATCGCATTGGGCCGCATAGCTGTCCTCAGACAGAACATCAACTGCCCAACTATGCGATCCGCAGACGTTATATGCGATAGCATAGTGAACCGCAGATCCGCACATACCTGAAAAATTCTCTCCTCTAAGTCCTGTGGTACTTTTTCTTTCAAAAAGATCCGATTTAAGATTTTTTACAGTTATTTAAACAAGGGAAAATCTAACCGGGCATCGTTCTTAGTTAAAAAAATTTACGGATCTTTACAGCAAAGTTCTACAGAAAACGAAATTTTGCATGTCAGAATTACTAAGTATACAATATCTGTATTGTTTGACACCACTCCAAAGTTTGTTCTACAAATACACTTGGTCTAACCAAAGATAGCTTAGAATCAATCTATTTCACTTTTCTCTTCCGCATTATCCCTTTATTTTTCAACCAAACATCCTATGAAAATCTATATATATATATATATATGACTTGCATATGCGCTTCCAGAATCCAGAATAACAGTAGCAAGAACTTTACAAAGAAAGAAAAATGAAAGAAATCTTTTTCTGTACAAAAATGGGTGCTATTGGAATATTTTTGGTTTCTTTCATTACATCATGTCTCCTCCATAGCGTTCAGCTGCAACTAGACATTATAAATTTGAAGTATGTATATTATTGCATATTTTCCTATAATTTTGTAGCATTGAATTGAACTTAACATTGCCAAAAAAATTTATACTATAGGTGAATTTTACCTGATGTAGCAGGTTATGTAGAAATTAAATTCTATATATATTTTCTGTGCAAGAATCATCATTACTTATTCCATATTTTTCATCTCTTTGGATTATATTTCAGGTTAAAATGCAAAATGTGACAAGACTATGCCACACCAAGAGTATCGTGACAGTAAATGGACAATTCCCTGGACCTAAGGTTGTGGCAAGGAAAGGCGATTGCCTTGAAATTGATCGAACTTGCACCATGTAACATTAAAGAGGAAACCTAACTACCTATTATAGAAATCCTACCATATACTATACATGCCCGACTAATCAATTTTTCAGTACCAGGACGGACAAATAACAATTCCAAGTAACTTTCAAGGCACTCCAATATTTTTCTTTATCAAACTATTAAGCAATTTGTAATGTCAGGACCCAAAATTCATAAAGGTCGTGATGGTGCCGGACCCCACGATCAGGCAAGCCAACACTTAATAAGTAATGAAATCTTTATTATAATATTTTGAAATCATTCTTTTATCATTTTCTTAAACAATAATTATCGAACTTCTACTAAGTAAACAATAACATCTTTAGCAAATTTAAGTAGTAAATAAATCCCGTAACAAATTTCAGAACCCGATGTCACAAGTACATGAGCGAATTCTAAGAATTTATACAAATACTACGAAGCTTGTCCGAAATACAAATTGGACAAGGAACTTAAAATGAAAATAAATACAATATAAGGGAGACGGGTCGCCTCCGAATGATGCAGCTCTCCTAAGTCTCCAGGCCGGCCACATCGCTGTGAGAGTACCTGTGCAATAAAAATGCACAACAAGTGTAGCATGAGTACGAAAACAATGTGTACTCAGTAAGTATCCCGCCTAATCTCAGAGAGGTAGTGACGAGAGGTCGACTTGACACTTGCTAGGGGTCAATACAATATAATATATGAAGGATATCAACATGGTTATTAACATCGAATAACAAATAATGACAGGGAAGATCAACTGTTTCAATAAATTTATAAATTCTCCGGGTTCCGTCATTTCATCTAACGATTTACGTCCTTAAGACAATTTAATAATTCAAGTCACAGGTGGTATATAATACGTATATCTCATGCATTGGAAATGCCGAGGGTCGTTCGGCCCGAACCAACAATAATAAAATGTGCACTGCCGAGGGTCGAACGGCTCGAACCATAGATGCATCTATTCCGCCGTGGCGTACGGCCCGCTCCCATGAGAGTAGTGGAAAGAATCACTCTGCTCGCGGAATATATATATATATATATATATATATATATATTGCGAAGCGGTCACATATAAATAATAGAGTTAACCCGCTCGTGAATCATACCTGTGACTCGGGTACCCATATAAATACTCACATTCAAGTAATACCTCAGGAATTCGTTAGGGAATATTTAGCCGATGAAAAGATAAATTCTCTTTTTACATGATTAAGAAAATGAAGTTTAACCTACCTAAGTATTCATTTACTAATTCAATGAGATTATACAGTCAAGTTTTACCAACAAAGTTGCAAGTACAGAAGTAAAGCATGCTAGTGGGTCCTAGGCTACTCAGACATAAGCATAATAGTAGCTACACACGGACTCCCAACACCTCGTGCGTATGTAGCTCCCACAAATAGTAGCACATATTTAATTAGTTCACCTATGGGGACAATTCCCCCTCACAAAGTTAGAAAGGAGACTTACCTCGCTTCGGAATTCCATAGCTGGCTTCCAAGTCCTTCCGATGACTCCAATTGATGCACAACGTCCCAAAACTAGCCAAATAACGGCAAACCAATGAAAATATACTATAATATTTGTTAAAAATTCAAATTATATAAATTCATATCTTTGCTCAAGGAATTGACCAAAATGCCCTCGGGCCCACGTGCCCGGATTCCGAAATTTCTCGAAGATAAACTCTACCCATAGCCTTACTAACTCAATTATATCATTTACTCAAATATTCATGCTCAATTCGTGGTAAAAATCCAAATTACCAATTTCTAGATTTTTCCTCCAAAAATCCCAATTTTCCTACTAATTTCCATGTTCAAATCCATGCATAAACCTTGTATTTAACTTGGAACGAGTAGAAACAACTTACCTTGACATAGATGACGAAAATCCCCACTTGAAGCTTTCCACAAATCGCCCAACCAAGAGAAAAATGAGAAGAAATGGCCAAGTTCCCATTTAAAATATCACACTGCCCAGGCGACCCTCCTATGCGATCGCATAACATGCTCCACGATCGCATAACATGCTCTGCGATCGCATAGGCCAACTATGCTGCCTCTCAAATTCCTCCTGTGCGTTCGCATCTCAGCTCCCGCGTTCGCACAGGCCAAACGCCTCACAACCTTCAAAATCACACTGTGCGATCATAACTCCAACCCTGCGATCGCAGAGGCCTTAACCCTGTAGCCCCAGCCTTTCCTCCTCCGTGATCGCATTGCACTTCCTGCGATCGCATAGGCAAAACTCCAGCTCCCTTGAATCTCTTCTCTGCGATCGCACTCATCCTTATGCGATCGCATTGACCAAAAATCCAGCCCTCCAATTTCTTCTTCGTGATCGCACACCATGGACCGCGATCGCATAGCACACCAGAAGACAGCAACAACAAAACAGAGAAAAATGGTCAGAATTCACCCCGAAACACACCCGAGGCCCCCGGACCCCGTCCTAATCACACGACTTAGTCCCATAATATCCCACGGACTTGATCGAGGCTTCAAGTCACATCAAACAATGCCGAAATCACGAATCGACTAAAATTCAAATTTTATGAACTTGAAATTTCAAACTTCTACGTCCGATGCCGAAACTTATCAAATCACGTCTGATTGACCCCAAATTTTGCACACAAGTCATATTCGACATTACGGACCTGCTCCAACTTTCGGAATTGGAATCCGACCCGATATCTAAATTTCCATTTCCGGCCGGATTTCTCAAAAACCTTCAAATTTCGATCTTTAGCTAAATGACTTCAAAATAACCTACGGACATCCGAATTCACTTCTGATCGCGCTCCCAACTCTAGAATCACCATACAAAGCTACTCCCAGACTCGGAATCCCAAACGGACATCAATATCACCGAATGCGCTTCAAACCAAACTTAGAAAATTTCTTCAAAAATGCCGACTTCCACAATATACCCCGAAACGCTCCCGGGTTATCCAAAATCCGATCCGGACATACGCTCAAGTCCGAAATCCTCATACGAACCTGATGGAACCTTCAGATCTGATTCTGTGGTCGTTTACTCCAAATTCCAGTCTTAGTCGATTCTTCCAACTTAAGGCTTCTGAAATGAGAATTTTCTTTCCAATTTGACTCCGAACTTCCCGAAATTCAACTCCGACCACGCCTACGAGTCATAATACCTGAAACAAAGCTGCTCATGACCTCAAACTGCTGAACAACGCGCTAGAGCTCAATACGACCGTTCGGATCGTTACATGTAAAGGTTGGGGGACTGTTCATAATATAATATCATTATACCCTGTTGTATTTCTATTTAACTTAGCATCCATTATTGCGCATCTCAAATAAAAGAGCACAGAAAGCATAACATGTTATGGTCATAATATCTCAATTTTGTGATTTTGAACTCAGATGACAGAGAACTAAATAAATTGTAACTGAAAACTATAATACAAACAATATATTGAACAATAATAACCAATGCATGTATTTTTACAAGAGTTAGACAAAGTTTCTTACCGTGATGTTATCCATAAATCTTGAACGACTTGCCTCATTTGAACCACTTAAATTAGAAATAATGTTGAGAATTCCACCAGAAACTCCATTCGGTTAAACATAATAAAACTCCATAACTTAATTTGTCGTACAAATTAGTGGAAAGGACTGATATGCGAATGAGCCAGAAACAGAAATAGTGAAGCGACAAAAGTAATTAATCAATACGGGCATACCCCGTGGTGTTATTTTGTGGATCATATGTAAGTGATAAGGTATTATTTACTAGTTTAGTACATGAGTGATTTTTACTTTACATGTATGTATGCTGGACACTTATTTGCAATCAATTCTAGAGTTATGCTTCAATTAGATATTATCTGTTTTCTTGTGTTTAGAGCAATGCTAGCAACATGATACCACTTTTATTGTTACAAAAATATTCTTAGGATCAAAAGTAAGTAACGAACTACCTCAGTACTTAATATATGGGATGCTAGTGCCATTATGCTCTCTTTTAACAATTTTTGGTCAAGCACCATGGCTTCTCGATTTTTCCGCTCCTCCTCAAGATGTTTCTGTACTTCTTTTAGCTCGCATTACACTCTCTCGTTTATGACGTTCTTCTTCTGCCTCTTTTTGTTGTGCTTGCAGTTTCTTTTGAATTCCATTCATGGATCTCCTACTTGTTGACTTAACTCCCGATCCTTGACCCCGATAATAACTTGACGTTTCTCCAACAACTTCACAAATGCACCATTAACAATCGGGTCCAAATCGGTATCCTCTTCAATTTCTTGGATTTGTTCAGCAATATATTCGTTCACCTTATCCTACAAACAATTTATACAAGCTTTAACTTTTAATATTTATTTATATAAACTCATATTATAGGAATAAAGATAAAAGTAACACATGTACATTTAATTCAGCAGAGACATCATTAACCCAATGTTCGTTCTTCATGTGAGTCAATTTCCAAAGTTTCTGCAAGTTTGATTCTTTTCCAGTGTTTTTATTTCTCTACCAAAACAAATCAAATTATGTTATTAAATCAAGAATAATCAAAACTCGTAAAAATAAAGACATATGTTACCTGTTCAAAAGATATTGCCTGGAATAATTTTCTGCCGCAAATATGACTCATTTCTTGATTTGCCTTATTGTTTTTGTTTCGCTGACTCATTCTCTGCATTGAGTTTGAGTCCGTAAATATTTCTTTTGATGTACTATAGGAAGTAGAATAAGAAAATAAATAATATATAAAGTTAAATTCATTTATTTTTAGCGTATTCCTAATTAATCTACAAGAATACAATAAAAAAAATCTCATCAATCAAGAATGACAAGCTGTAACGATCCGATCGGTCGTTTTGAGCTCTAGTGCGTCGTTCAACGATTTGAAGATATGAGCAGCTTCATTTCAGGTATTATTTGTAGGTGTGGTCGGGATTGAATTCTGGGAAGTTTTGAGTTAGTTTGGAAAGAAAATTCTCATTTCAGAAGCCTTAAGTTGGAAGAATTGACTAAGATTGGAATTTTGAGTAAACGACCTCGGAATCGAGATTTGAACATTCCAGCTGGTTCGTATGATGATTTCGGACTTGGGTGTATGTTCATGCGTATATTGTGGAAGTCAACATTTTAGAAGGAATTTCATAAGTCTGGGTTGAAAGATATTTCAGTAATATAGATGTCCGTTTGGGATTCCAAATTTGGGAATAGCTCTGTGTGGTGATTCTGGAGGTAGGGGAGCGATCGGAAGTGAATTCGGATGTCCATAGCTTATTTTGAGGTCATTTGGCTAAAGATAGAAATTTGAAGGTTTTTGAGAAATCCGATCGGAAGTGGAAATTTTGATATCGGGGTGGGAATGCGATTTTGAAAGTTGGAGCAGGTCCGTAATGTCGAATATGACTTGCGTGCAAAATTTGGGATCAATCGGACGTGATTTGATGGGTTTCGGCATCGGATGTAGAAGTTGGAAATTTCAAAGTTCATAAAGCTTTAATTGGAGAGCGATCCGTTGTTTTGATGTTATTTGAGGCCTCGAGCAACTCAGCATTATGTTTTGGAACATGTTGGTGTAATTGGACGGGGTTCCGGGGACCCCGGGTGAAGTCTGGATGATTAACGGATAAAGTTTGAAGAGGAGCTGAACTACTGGTGTCTGGTGCGACCCCACCTGCGAGGATTTGGCCGCAGGTGTGAACCGCAGGAGCGGCTTTGGCGCCGCCGATGCGAGAGTTGGGCTAGCTTGGCTGGGGCTGCAGGTGCGATGGATTTTCCGCACCTGCGGAGGCGCATATGCGGATAATGGGGCGCAAGTGCGGAGCCGGCTGGAGAAGAAGGGAGCCGCAGGTGCGGGATATGGGGTGCACTTGCGGGTGCGCAGGTGCGAGAGGGAGACCGCAAATGCGGAATTCGGGCCTGGACATATTGTTTTAAAGCGGGTATTTTCCATTTCTTCTCCTATTTTCTTTTGGTATGTGTGATTTTGGAGAGCTTCAAGGGGAGATTTTCTTCAAGGATCAGAAGGTAAGTTATTCCAACTTATTTCAAGTTAAGTATGGGAATTTGTGGAAAATATGGAATTTGGAAGAAAACCTAAAATTTGGTATTTTGGATTTTTAACCACAAATTGAGCATGAAAATTAGATAAATTATATATTTAAGTTAGTAAGACTACGGGTAGAGTTTATCCTCCAGAAACTTTTGAATCCGGGCACGTGGGCCTGAGGGCATTTTGGTCAATTCTTCGAGCGGAGTTAGGAATTTATATAATTTAAATGGTTATGCATATTAGATTATATTTTCATTGGGTTGCCGTTATTTGGCTAGTTTCGGAGCTTTGTGCAATTGATTTGGAGTCGTCGGAAGGGCTTGAAAACCGATTATGGAATTTCGGAGCGAGGTAAGTCTCCTTTCTAACTTTGTGAGGGGGAATTGTCCCCATAGATGAACCAATTAATTATGTGCTACTATTCGCGGAGGCTACATACACACGAGGTGACAGGAGTCCGTGCGTAGCTACTAATATGCTATGTCCGCATATTCTAGGACCCACTAGCATGTTTTACTTGTTGTACTTGTGACCTTGTCAATAAAATATCATGTGATGTTGTCAATTAGTAATTAAATCTCTAAGAAGGATAGAGTCTACTTTTCTTAATCATGTAGAAGGAGAATTGATTCTTTCTTGGATAATTGTGTTTCGGGTAAATCTATAACGTTTGATACCCTGTCAAAATTGGCAAGTAAATTCCAAGAAAGCTTTAAATACTATTTTCATGTTCATTAAAAGGAGAATTCTATCACATCATTGAATAGCCAATTTTTCTGATAAAAATGTGGCTTATTTGTGTGAATATGTGTAACTATGGGTGCCTGAGTTGCATGTATGATTCGCGAGCAGGATGACCTTGTTATTTATGTATGACCGCGTCGCACGATCGATTCGCGATCGGCAGATAGATGCATCTATGGCTCGGGGCGTTCGACCCTCGGCAGTGCACATTGTTTTTATTGATTGGTCCGCGCCGTTCGACCCTCGACATTCCTTGCGCATGATAATTGCTGCGTATTTTCTGTAATTATTACCTGTTTATTGGCCTACGAAGTTTTAAATTGCCCACTGATATGACGAGGATTTAAAGTGTTAAATGTGAAAGAAGTTGATATTACTTATCCTTAATTTTATTAGATTGCATATGATATTCCCGCTTAGTGTCTCACTTGACTGTACTAAATTGACTTCTAGCAAGTGTCTAATTTGACCTCTCGTCACTACCTTTCTAAGGTTAGGCGTGATACTTACTGAGTACACGTTGTTTTCCTACTCATGCTACACTTGCTGTGCATTTTTATTGCACATGTACTTTCACATCGATGTGGCCGGCTTGGAGACTTAGGCGAGCTGCATCATCCTGAGGCGATCCGCAGCTGACAGAGTCTCCCTCAGATATATTTATTTTCATTTTAAATTCCTTGTCCAATTGTATTTCGGACAAGCATTGTAGTTTCTGTTTAATTCTTAGAAATTTGCTCATGCACTTGTGACACCGGGTTCTGGGATGTATTTTATTAAAATGGAATATTAAGCCATCGTATTTACTTAGCGGATTTTATTCAGTTATTATGTAATAAAGTGAAAGGTAATGACTTCAAAATGCTAAAACATAAAAATTAACTTAACCGTTTAATGATTGGCTTGCCTGACAGTGGTGTCCGACGCCATCACGACCTTATGAATTTTGGGTCGTGACACAATCACAACTAGAGAAACATGTTCTGATGGTAAGAATGCCAAAATTATTATGATACAAGAGGGTCCTATAAATCACATTACATAACATAAAAGATTACTATTTAAAAAGGATTTTATCTGCTCTACAAGCAAGAATTTCGGGTAGCAAACAATTGGTCCTAGGCCAGAGTTCACAAATATCCAATCATCTGTAGCACTAGACATATCCTTATCAATCCTCTGGGTTAAAAATCTAATGCAAGTAATAAAAACTATAGACTAACATAACAAAAAGAGCAGGATAAATTTTCATGTTATAGGAGCTGGATTTAGTCATCACAAGAAAATGTCATGTTATAACATCATGTCACAACTTTTGAGGTAAAAGTTTGGTTGCATAATGGCAGAGAAGAGGAAGGCATACAAACACTAACAGGAAGTGTTAGGTTGAGTTTTGTTTCAAAAAAGGCTTAAAAGATTTTGCCTTTCTCTTCTGTATCATATAGGTGATTAAGATAAATTGTTCAAATGTGTTCTTCCTTTTTCTGTGATTCACTGTGTAATATCTGAATGTCTAAATAAAGTAGTTCAAACTCACCAAACTTTTACTGTCCAAGCAAGAAGTTGTCAAGAATATAAATCTAACATGTACAAAGAAAAATAAGAAAACCTTAACCAATCAAGTTTCAGTATCTATGTGTCTGAATAAAAAAGCTTTACTTCTTCTCTTTTAAGTCAAGGAAGACTGAAAAAGAAATTAGTAATGTTAATGGATTAATTAAGATAGGCAAACGAAATGGTCATATAAGGTTGAATATAAATTGAGTGGGGAAGACATTTTTCAACTATATTAATACAATAAAAAAACTTATATTATATTTATCTATATCATCACATACCCCACATGGAGTGACAGATATGAGTACATCTATTGTTGCTCACAAGTTACCAACAACCCAATGTGTCCACCGGTAAAGCAAAAGCTTAGAAAGTTCAAGCCTGACATGAGTTTGAAAATTAAGGAAGAAGTCACCAAACAAATCAACGCTAAGGTTCTCAGGGTAGTGGAGTATCCGACCTAGTTAGCCAACATCGTACCAGTGCCAACGAAAGATGGGAAGGTCAGAGTCTGTGTCGACTACCGGGATCTCAACCGGGCCAGTCCGAAAGATGATTTCCCTTTGCTGAATATACACATCCTAATTGAAAACTGCGCCAAGCATGAACTACAGTCATTCCTGAATTTTTTCGCTGGTTACCATCAGATCTGAATGGATGAGGAAGATGCTGAGAAAACTTCTTTCATTACGCCGTGTGGAGTATACTGTTACAAGATGATGCCATTCGGCCTGAAGAATGCTGGGGCCACTTATATGAGAGCTGCGACCGCCATCTTCCATGATATGATACACAAGGAGATCGAGGTATATGTGGACGATGTTATTATCAAGTCCAAGAAAGATACCGACCACATAGAAGATCTGAGGAAGTTCTTCAATAGGTTGCAAAAATACAATCTGAAACTAAACCCCGCGAATTGTGCATTCGGGGTTTCTACTGGTAAATTGCTCGGGTTCGTTGTCAGCCGTTGAGGGATAGAATTGGATCCGTCAAAAGTCAAAGCCATCCAAGAGTTACCACCACCAAAGAACAAGAAAGATGTGATGCGTTTCATAGGAAGTTTCAACTACATCAGCGGGTTCATAGCTCAGTCCACAGTTATATGTGAGCCGATCTTTAAGATGCTGAAGAAGGATGTTGCGACCAAATGGACCGAGGATTGTCAAAAGGCCTTCGACAGAATTAAGGAGTACTTGTCAACACCGCCGGTCTTGGTACCACCTGAGCCAGGTAGACCTTTACTACTCTTCCTCGCAGTACTGGACAGAACTTTTGGCTGCGTTCTGGGGCAGCACGACGAGACAGGAAGAAAGAGCAGGCTATTTATTATCTGAGCAAGAAGTTCACTCCACACGAGGCACGATATTCTCTACTGGAACGTATGATCTAACCTGGGTAGCACAAAAGTTGAGGCATTACTTCTGTGCATACACAACATACCTCATATCAAGGATGGATCCTTTGAAGTACATCTTTCAGAAGCCCATGCCCACTGGCAAGCTGGCCAAGTGGCAAATCCTGCTAAGTGAGTTCGACATTGTCTATGTGACTCAGAAAGCGGTCAAGGGACAAACATTGGCAGACCAACTTGCTGAGAACCCTGTAGACGGAGAATACGAACCCCTAAAAATGTATTTTTCCGATGAAGAAGTATCATTCATAGGAGAAAACATTGCAGAATCCTATGACGGTTGGAGAATGTTCTTTGATGGAGCGACGAATTTCAAAGGAGTCGGCATTGGAGTTGTCCTGATATCGGAAACTGGACAACATTATCCGGTATCTGCTAAACTCAGATTCCCCTGCACCAACAATATGGAAGAATATGAAGCCTGCATCTTAGGGCTCAACATGGCCATTGACATGAATGTTCAAGAATTATTAGTAATTGGTGACTCAGACTTGCTTATACACCAGGTGCAAGGAGAATGGACTACTAAGAATTCCAAGATACTGACGTATCTACACCACGTGAAGTAAATAAGAAAGAGGTTTATCAATATAGAATTTTGACACGTTCCCAGAATTCAGAACGAGTTCGCCGATGCGTTGGCCGCTCTATCATCTATGATACAACATCCAGATAAGAACATCATTGACCCTATTCCAGTGATGATCCATATCCAGCAGGCATACTGTGCCCATGTTGAATAAGAGGTAGATGGAAAGCCATGGTTCCACGACATGAAGGAGTATCTATCAAAGAAAGAATACTCAGAGCTTGAAAATCACGCTTAGAAATGCACGCTTCGGAGATTATCCAACAGTTTCTTTCATAGCGAAGGAATCCTGTACAGGAGGACTCCCGGCCTGGGATTATTAAGATGTGTTGATGCAAAGGAAGCATCCAAACTACTTGAGGAGATACATGCTGGGACCTGTGGCCCACATATGAACGACTTTGTTTTGGCTAAGAAGATACTCAGAGCCGGTTATTTCTGGGTGACCATGGAGACGGACTGCATCCAGTATGTCCGGAAATGCTATCGATGTCAGGTGTATGCAGGCATGATAAAGGTACCTCCAAACGATCTCAATGCAACAAGCTCACCTTAGTCCTTCGCCGCATTGGGAGTGGACGTTATTGGACCAATCGATCCTACCGACTCCAATGGACACAGGTTCATCTTGGTAGCATTTGATTATTTCACTAAATGGGTTGAAGCAGCATCCTACAAAGCAGTGACTAAGAAAGTCGTGGTGGACTTTGTCCGCTACCGTATTGTTTGTCGATTCAGAGTTTTAGAATCAATCATCACCGACAACGGTTCAAATCTCAATAGTGATATAATGAAAGCTATGTGCGAGACCATCAAAATCAAGTACAAGAATTCCACATCCTATAGACCTCAGATTAACGGAGTTGTGGAAGCCGCCAACAAGAACATCAAGAAGATATTAAGGAATATGATAGAAAAGCACAAGCAATGGAATGAGAAGTTATCATTTGCCCTACTAGGTTATCGCACCACAGTCCGCACATCGATCGGGGCAACCCCTTAAATGCTGGTTTATGGTACGGAAGTCGTCAATCCTGCTGAGGTAGAAATTCCTTCCCTAATCATACAAGAAGCTGAGCTCAGCGATGCAAAGTGGGTAAAGAGTTGTTATGAACAACTAGCCCTCATAGACGGGAAAAAGATGAATGCAGTATGTCACGGTCAACTTTATCCGAATAGAATGACCCGAGCTTTCAACAAAAGAGTCAAACCAAGACAGTTCGTACTCGGGCATCCGGTGTTAAAGAAAATCTTTCCGTATCAAGAAGAAGACAAAGGGAAGTTCTCTCCAAACTAGCAAGGTCCGTATATGGTTCACCGAGTACTAACAGGAGGAGCACTTATACTTGCAGAAATGGACGGAGAAGTCTGGCCGAAGCCAATCAATTAAGATGCAGTCAAATGCTATTATGTGTAATCCTTTATGCCTTTATCAATGATGTAAACTGAACTACGCCCCACCTGATTCCCGTTTAAGAGGGGATACATAGGCAGCCTTATGAGTTTGGTCACAATTCAATAAAAAATTCATCTTCCCCCGCAATTGGAAACTGGGGCAGAATTTTGAGGAGGACCCTCAAAATTCCGAAGCAAGTTCAGCCGATCACCGCATGTGAAGTAGCTAGAAACGTCAACCATCAAACTGGGGCAGAATTTTGAGGAGGACCCTCAAAATTCCGTAGCGGGATAGGTTGCAATGTCTCGAACCGCGTCACGGTCGTCGGTTCATCTAAACTATTTTAAATTATGTGTTTGTACTATATTTTTTACAAAATCATGCATACTTACTCTTGAGAACAACTTTGTTTAGCGAACGCTACCCCGATGATACGAACAGTATCATTAAACCAAGTGTAAAAGTCAAGCAAAGACAGCGGGAATACAAACCAACCTTCCCCATTTACAGAACGTACAACGTTTCTTTGGATGCAGGCACGAAAATGGCAAAATCCAAAGTATATTGTCCGCCCAAAAGACAAACATGGTTCAAAGTCATAATTCTCAAAACCGTCGCACTTGCCGACATTTATTATCAGCACAAACAAACGATGCTCCATAATCACAATTCTCACAACGGTCACAATACCGCAATTTACTACCAGCTAAGAATCTCTACTGTCATTTATTTATCTTGCATAAGGCTACCTTTCTGCCTTCCGAGACTAAGCTCTGTCTCCATCTGCATGAGGTTAAGCTCTACCTCCACCTACAAAACGCTACCTTTCTGCCTTCCGAGACTAAGCTCTGTCTCCATCTGCATGAGGTTAAGCTCTACCTCCACCTACAAAACGCTACCTTTCTGCCTTCCGAGACTAAGTTCTGTCTCCACCTTCCATCTGCATAAGGCTACCTTTCTGCCTTCCATGACTAAGCCCTGTCTCCATCTGCATGAGGTTAAGATCTACCTCCCCTTGCATAAGGTTACCTTTCTGCCTTCCGAGACTAAGCTCCATCTCCATCTGCATGAGGTTAAGCTCTACCTCCACCTGCATAAGGCTACCTTTCTGCCTTCCCTTTGCATAAGGATACCTTTCTGCCTTTCGAGACTAAGATCTGTCTCCATCTGCATGAGGTTAAGCTCTACCTCTATTTCCATAAGGCTACCTTTCTTCCTTCCGTCTACATAAGGCTACCTTTCTGCCTTCCGAGGCTGAGCTCTTCCTCCAATTTATCTTTTCATCAAGACTAAGCGCTGTCTCTAAAACATTATTTACTTCGCTTTTCTTTCGGGCTAAGCTCTGCCATTCAATTTGCAAGACTAAGCTTTGTCTTGTCAGCATCATATTACTGCATTTCATGGGCTGAAATATCACCAACCTGTCCAAAGGCATCATCGTTCGGAGGCACCATCTTTATGGCCCGAGAATACCATGTCATGGCCTGAGGATCTCTCTCAATTTTGCATATCATTATTCAAAGGTGTCAATGTTCCGAGGCACCATCTTCATGTCCCGAGAACATCATTTCATGGCCTGCGAATCCCCCATCAAATAATTCATGGCCCAGGACATCATGGTCTGAGGACGTCATCCTTAACCGTCCGAAGACAACATTCATAGTCCGACGGGAACTTGCATCATGTTTAATTTTGAGCACAATATATGCTTGCATTATTTATTTGCAGGTAATCCGGCAAGAAACGACTATCCTAGCAGGAGCGATCCCACTCCAGTTCTCCTAACCATTCCCGTAAATCATTCACTCATCCGACCCTATATGTTGCGTCTGTTCTTGTAATAACTTCATCAGTATATCT
Organism: Nicotiana undulata; assembly: GCA_005239495.1. NCBI lineage: Eukaryota > Viridiplantae > Streptophyta > Magnoliopsida > Solanales > Solanaceae > Nicotiana > Nicotiana undulata. The sequence goes on along the minus strand of ML254905.1, from coordinate 7,055 downwards.
CGCCGAATGACTCTTGAACTACATACGGCTTGATTCCTGTAAAACCAGGGATATGTAGGGAACTCAGAAGCCAAGGTGCGGCCCAAATCTCTTCAAACCGTTTTGCTCGGTCAAAAATTGGCCATCATATCTATACCTGACAACTCTTTCATCCTTCTCGGGTAAAGAGGGGCAGCTGTTGATACCCAATTTTTCCTCAAAATATTTTAAATTTTGCATATATACCTTCAAAATTAGGTTTTCATTACAATTGGTATTTTTCTATCATTTTCCCATATTTCTATTAATTTATTTTAATATATCCATTATTTTTATTTCTAATAATTAATTATAAATTGCATTACAAATGATTTAAAAAAAACATTTCTTGACTTAATATATCATTTTTGGTCCTATTGAGGCCAAATTATTTCACAATTAGCCAGATTGGCACTCTTTGGCTATAATTGCAATAATTTTGCAATTATAGCCTAATCATATGTTTTATGCTATTGTTTACCCAGTAATTAGTCATTTATATTTTTTAATACTAATTAATCATTTCAATTTAATTTGTTAAGCATCAATTTCATTTTTATAATTTTCAGCTATTTTATAAATTATTTTAGCTAATTTTAATGGGGTATTTAACAATTAGCCATTTTTTATTTAAATCCTAGCCCAATTGAACCAGTACCCATAACCCAATTAATTAACCCAATACCCAAGCCCAGACCTAAATCCTACCCGACCCAAGCACCTATTCATCTGATCCGTTGATTAATTCAGATCAACGGTCCAGATTCCCCCTTACCAAAATTAAGACCTAAACACTACTCCCCCCCTCCCGTCTCATTTCCCCCTCTCATTTCACTCAGCCGTCTCTCTGAGTTCTCTCATCTCTCTCTCTAGACGCTCCACCTGCTGAGCCCCTGTTCTCCTTTTTCCGGCCACCTCCTTGCCGGAAACCATGAAGGTCTCACCTCCCACCAGCCTTACGGCTTCCCCCGCCCCCCTTGCACGTGTGTCATCGTTTGAGGCTCTCAAGTGAACCAGAGGCGGTTCAACTCACCTCCATGATCTCATGCCATTTTTCCCGGCCACCCATGGCAGTTCGAGTAAGATCTTTACACCCTCCGGTTAAAACCGGTAAGACTTTGCGTTTTCTTCTTCCTCTTTGGGTTTTCTCTGAAAACCCTAACTTTAAAACCTTTCGATCTTTCTGGATCTGTAACAGATCTATGTGTATTTTGAGGTTTTCACATGTTTTCCTCAAAGACCTTCCTGTTTCATGAACAATTTCTTCATCTTCAAAACTAGGGTCCTTGAACCCTTTTTTCAAAACGCTTTCTCTCCTGATTTTAGTACTAATCTACGATTCTCATTATGTTTTAAACGTTTGTTTAGATCTTCTCCTTTACCCGAGATATTCTGTTAAAAACCCCAACTTTTAGGGTTCTGAGTTCATCTTGGGTACTATGTTCAATTAATCTGTATGTTTTCTCATGAGCATTCTATGATTATGTGATTTTACTTTATGTTTGCTTGTTAGGGTCTCTGGGTTCGATTACTTCTTCCTATATCATATCTATGCTGTAATCCAGACTGTGTTCCATATGAAACCCTAACTCTTATGTGATTATAGTCTTCTTATGGTTCTGATTCTTGTCTATTACATGCTTATTTTATTCTCATAATGTTGTGATAAATCTGTGCTATCTTTTCTATTTGTGAATCCCTAAATTTCTATGATTAAATACTTCATTGATCTTGCATGATATTCTCTACTAATTCTCGAGCATTTTCCCTAATTAGGATGATGATTTCCTATTTCTCCTTGCCTGTAGCATAATTATCCCGCTCATGTGTGAGATTCTCCTTTGATTGATACTGACTTCCTATAATTATGACCTCAATCGAGGGTTTCCTCACTGATTTTCGGAGTTTAAGTTATTGTTTGCCTTATTTTTATGAATGACTTTGCTGTCAAATTAGTATACATATTTTCCTTAAGTAGAATGCTGAACTTGGCCTTACTTACGTGTAATATACCTATACTATACCTAGGCTACTTTCCTTATGTGTTATTGTTGTTTTAGACTTCAATATTACACAATATTATAAGTTAAATATGCAGTACCCAATTTTCGAGTGCTGTCTAATAAGAAGAACCAGGTTCTTCTTAATCTACTACTTACTACTATTTGCGGAATAATTAAGCAGTAATAGTAAAGACACATAGATTTTTACGTGGAAAATACCTGGCTCAAAAGGTGAAAAAACCACGACCTACTCCTCAGTAGGATTTGATCGAAACACTTCACTAAACTCTAAGCCAAAACGGACTTACAAAATAAACTCTTTTGTAATCCTAGGACTAACTCTAATCCTCTTTGTATCAACTAGCATCTAGCTAATTTCTCTACTACAATCAACTAGACTCAATATACAAACAATGAAACTGTTCCTTCTAGTTGAACTGTAGCCTTTGTATCGCACAACAATTCTGCTTGCAAAACCTCTGGAACTTTTGCTTCAGAACTTGTTTCACTTTTGCACTTGTGCATCACTTCTTTCAGCAGTAATACATTGATTATTTATAGAGTCCGTTTGTTGAGTCCATGATTCAATTCTGATCCAACTCTTCCTTGGTAAACGAGTTTGATTGTGACTCAACTTGCTTCCTCTATTTCTGTCCTAGCTGAAAGCAACTTCTATATTCTCTTATCAATTTGCAATCTTTTCGTATTAGGAGACATTCTCTAAGTTCTTTGATACTTAGCAATCACTGATATCTCCTAGACTTGTACGATTTGTGATCCAACTGCTTCATTCAGAAGTGTATGCTACGATGGACCTGGTTCAACTGGACGCCTTTTGTCAATCTTCAAAACCCATTCAGTGACATGGGCCAACAAATTCCCCCCTTTTTGATGATGATAAACTCTGTGCATTTATCCTGTATAAACATCCAACACTTTGTATTTTTGTGAGCATTAATCATCAAGAACCAGGTTCATTAGGTTATAAATATCACTTCAAAGAATTTTTATTTTGGTTAAAAATTTAAACAATAACTGTAGCACATCTTCCCCCTTTTGGCATCATTGAAAAGCTGCAAAATGATACTTACCAGTAATTAATTCTTACTCATGGCCAATTTAGGCAACTGCAGGTGCAAACATGATTAATTAACACAAGAAACCAATATTGTAAGCTAACTCATAAATAGAGACATTTTTCAAAACACCAAGCTTTCAATTAATTAACATGGTTGATCAACACCAAAACAGATTAAATCAAAGACAACCAAAACATGAGTACGACAGAATTAAAAACTGAAACAAGCACACTTGACACAGTCCCAAACTAGANATCACGCTCACCTTCCACCTCAACTAAGAGAGTCTTCAAGCGAAGGATCTCCATATCCTTTTGCTCGCTTTCTTGCACCAGAGTACGGACCTTGCTGTTGACCGATTGCTTCCGAGATAAACCAGGTTCATCTGCCGGGGCACTGACAGTGTAATCACATGATAGCAAAGTGTCCTTCCCAAAGAAATCCTTAGCAGTAGCCATTTCAACCTTCTTTGTGGGAACTCCAAAATGACCCGGAACTGCAGTAAGGATAAAGCCATAAGGAATCGCATGGGCCTTGGTGCCATTTACCACCCTATCCAAAAGCTGGATGATCAAAGACGACCAATTGATCTGCTTGCCTCTGTACAGGCACTCCATGAGCATTAGATCCATATAATTGGCAATGTACCTGCGCTCTTGTCTTGGCAGCAGAAACTTAATAACAAACTCAAAGAACAGCTTGTGTTCAGGCTTCATCTCGCTTTTGTACACTGCCCTGGGCTCAGGCTCTTCTTCATTGTCACAAAAGAATCTGGTGATGGTAAGTGCTGAGGCCATTCCATCCAAGCAAGGCCATCTCTCCCTTGTATAATCGTCATATCCCTTAGATGGAATGTCTATAATGACTCCCAGTGCTTGAGCGTCAAAGGAGACTTCAACTCCTCTGACCATTGATGTAACCCTTCCTCCAATCACAGTCGCATTCCCCATGAATTCCACTACCTCATTTCTGACCAGCCTGCCCTCCAAGCGAAGGACCATGTCCTTCCAGCCTTGAGCTGCCAGAAAATCCACTAAGGACCTCATACCCCGCTCCTCCAAGTCTTTCAGTAACTTTCCCTTCAAAATATGTCGCCTGCCAAACATGGCAACTCTGTCAATCGACACTTCTCCAACCTCCTTCTCATCATCTCCACTCCAATCAGGATCATTATCTTTCTCAACAATCTGAACTTTCTTCTTCGACTTTACCTTAGACTGTGTCCTCGTAGATGTACCCACGGTGGTAGTAGACATAGGTGCTTACTTCTTTGAGGAAGTATTAGTCAATTTTTCCTTGGGTGTCTTGACCACCACTGGAGTAACCTCTTCATCTTGTTGAACCAGGTCCAACATCTCATCAACATCAATAGCTTCAACAGGCTCCCCCACTTTCGCTTTCCCTTTCTCAACTCTCTTTATTTTGCTCTCTTGCAGAGCTTTTTCCAGCTTCTCCTCTTCTTCACGCACAGTATCTCGTAGCTCGTACCCTTGGAACAGGTACACCAACAGACTCATCAGTTTTCCTTTTCTTTGAGGCCTTAGACTTGATGGACTTGGGAGTCCTTCTCTTCTTGGGGTTGTATGAGTCCCCCAGTTTCTTAAGTCTCTTAGCCAAGGTTTCTTCCCCAGATAAAACACGATCATCTATCTCCTTCATAAGTTGTTCTAATCCAGCAACAACTTCCTCCACTTCATTAGTTTCCCCTATCACTACGACATCATCTTCAAGATTCTCAGGAATGGGGCCACAAATACTAAGTATGGAACCATCCTTCCCAGATCCCCTCACACCTGCATCTCCCTCATTCTCAAGAGTTTTCCCAGTTTTTCTTGGCCTTTTTGGCACTTCCACATCCACCACAAACCCAACCAGCACATATCTATTTCACAATTTAACACAGAGGTAACTTCAGTATTACCTTTCTCAGCACTTGACGAACCAGGTGCATCGTCCTCATGTGCTGATTTAAATGATTCACTGGATGAATCAGGATTGGGTTCTTCTTCAGCCTGTAATAAAGCTTCCAAGAACTTTGGTCGTGACCCTGAAGCCACATATTTTTGTGCAAGAAGCTTGACACGACGTGGTTTTGGGCCTGGGATAGGGTTTGGTGTAGGTTTAAGAGAATCATGGTATGCAGGGGTTTCAGGTGTCTCAGAGGATTCAGAACTGTATACCGGTGGAGAATCAGACTCATATACTCCTACATCGTAGTCAAGATTTTTAGAATTAGATGAAGCAGACGACATTTTTAATTTTTGAGAGAAAAAGATGAGAGGGCAAAAGACAGTGGAGATTTGAGTGTTGAATGACTTGAACAAGGTTCGTCTATTGCTTTATTCACTATGGGTAATGATGGCCTATTTATAACTTGTGGCTGGGGTGATTATAACGGACGAGTATTAACACAAGTAGGATACTAATCGATTAAGGACTGTCAGTGATTTGACATTGATTAGACCGTTTCTTTCCCCCTAAAACTAGGCTAATTTAATGTGACGGAACTTCTTGAAACTGGTTCATTATTTGGGTAAGTACGAGAATTTGAACTGAACCATAAAAGGATAGAGTCCTACTCATGTATGACTGTACTTGAATTAATACATGTATGGAGATGAAAACGTACCTTGTCAGTCATGTAAACCAGCATGGATGAACCATGTTCATCCTGTAAAAAAACTTTATTTTGCCTCAATTCACAAATAGAGAAACATCATTAGCAACTAGGGAATCATATTAATACATGGCAGAAGAGTATGACAACAAAGACATAGTGCTGAGCAATGATTAATCTGATTAAGTACCCAATTAAAATTTCTAGCCATAAAACTTCCTCCTCTTTTTTTTTCAATAGGTGATCTTAATCATCCCTAATTCAAGCATGTTTCTCTCATAATGCTCCCTACTCAATGCTTTGGTAAATATATCAGCAATTTGATGATCAGTGGCACATAATTCAATTGAGATCATCCCCTTCTCATAATTATCCCTCAGGAAATGGTGCCTAACATCTATTTGCTTAGTTCTCTTGTGATGAACCGGGTTCTCAGTCATACTAATTGCACTAGTTTTATCACAGTAAATAGGAATGCATGCCACATCTGTACCAAAGTCCAGGAGTTGTTGCTTAATCCACAACAACTGAGCACAACAAGAGGCTGCAGCCACATATTCAGCCTCAGCAGTAGACAAGGCTACTGAATTTTGTTTCTTGGTAGCCCAAGATACAAGGTAGAAGCGCAAAAAGAGAGCCATGCCTGAAGAACTTTTCCTGTCAACCAGGAAACCTGCATAATCAACACCAACATATCCTACAAGGTCAAAATTACTACCTTTAGGATACCAAAGGCACAAATCAGTAGTGCCCTTCAAATATCTCAAAATTCTCTTCACTGCAGTGAGATGGGACTCCTTTGGATTGGCTTGAAACCTAGCACATAGTCCCACACTAAACACAATATCAGGTCTACTTGCAGTAAGATATAGTAGAGATCCAATCATCCCTATGTACTTCTTCTGATCAACGGATGAACCAGGTTCATCCACATCTAATTTTGTAGATATGGCTATTGGGGTATCTATCTCCTTTGAATTTTCCATTTTGAACTTCTTGAGGAGTTCTCTCACATACTTTTGCTGATGAATCATTGTTCTNGTCTATTTTGCCTCGTTTGTACCCATGTTCCAGCAGGAATTTTGACAATCTCTCGTACCAAGCTCTAGGTGCTTGCTTGAGACCATAGAGAGCCTTGTCAAGTTTATATACATGATCAGGTGATTCTTTGCTTTCAAAACCAGGAGGCTGTTTTACAAATACCTCTTCCTTCAAATAGCCATTGAGAAAGACACTCTTTACATCCATCTTATGCAAAGTGAATTCTATGTGTGCAGCAAATGCTATAAGAAGTCTGATGGCCTCCAATCTTGCCACAGGAGCAAAGGTCTCATCATA
>ML254902.1:1476-34438 GCA_005239495.1 Nicotiana undulata | reverse complement strand
CGCTCGGCCATAGTAGGCTCGGTATATATCTTACCATCTGATCAGAGGTTGCCCAATAGGGGCTTGCCCATAGATTATAGCTCGATGGTAATGAAAATACTTTAATACTGTATATATAAACTGTTTGCTCTCTTGACTGGAAGAAGGAAATACTCAAATGAATATGAAGTCCCGATAAAGAGAATATTGTAACTTGTGAGACTAGCAAAATATACGTAAATTTTGGGATATGAATTTTTTCTTTATTCCTCATTATCAAACTTGTGTAATGACGAGATCATGCCAAAATGAAGGAAAAACTTAGCCTTAACATACCTGAGGTAAGGAAAACTCTGTATGATACGTTTGAGAAGGATTGCACGGTACTTCCTTTAAAATTGCAAAATCTTACATGTCGACCAACTTAGACTTCTGTGTGTTAGTATATAGCACTACTTCGGCTGCAAACTGAATCATATCTTACACAAATATTATAAGTTTCTGGAATATGTCCCACAAAATTAAGACATCATTAAGAGAATAGCAAAAGATAGAAACCCATTATCCATTTCCTTTCAATCCCCACTTCAAATCCCTTTAAGATATCAGAGAAACTCCAAATAGAATATGTTATGCCTTTTTAATATTCAACTCTTTCCATATGAGATCCATTCAGGTACAAAGCTAACCAGCAACGCCAACTCAAACTTATAGCTGAATTAGAAGCTTGTGTATCATATTGTAGCAAATATTAGGTCACTCAAAATTTTCTAAATTCTTACTTCAACATCATCCAAAGATCGGTCTCTCTTATATAGTTCCACTCAAAAGCCAAACCAACCACCCCACACTTTAACTTTTACACAGTTCATAACAATTCAAGTGTTCATGAGAGGTTAGAAGGTTCAGATGGTTAATTCAACCAAATGGGTAAGCATCGTAATGTGGTTGCCAAAAAACAGGATTACAGGCTCAAAGGGTTAACTACGATACATAACAATTAGGCAGGTAAATAATACATATATGGCTCAACAAAGAAACGCCTATATCACTTCCCAGACTGAACAAAACTACTATTTCGCTTTGCAAACACACGGGACAAGTTCTAGACATCACATGAAATGCACAACATAACACACAAATCTCACACACACATGGCACATAACTCACTCAGGATTGGTTTCATCAAGACACTCTAGTAAAAGCAGTTAAGCAAAGTTAAGCTTATACAATTTAATATACTTATACAAGAGTCAAAAAATGAGCTTAAGCGTCACAACCAAAGTACTCACTATTCTCAAGGCATAACAAAGTCACGGGATATTGCTTCAATTAAAAACACAACACAATGGCTCCTACTCCAAAAAAAACTAACTACACCCGGTTCAAACAAAACCCTTGGAAAAGAACCGCGGCACAAAGAAAAATCAAGGGGGAATTGCTACACTACCTAATAAAAGAAAATATTTTTGTCTTTTTCTTTCGACTTAAATCCCTCAAGAAAAATATTTAATAGATCCATCGTCGGGAAAAGTCTAATCTTTTCTATTTTTGTTAAAAAGAAATTATTCAATTAAACTAACATAACTAAAATAGCATGAAAAGTCACCCAAACAATCTCCTCACCCCACACTTAAAATTGTGCATTGTCCCATATGCATATCATAACTAATAAGAGGGTAAAAGAAACTCCCTGGTAGGCCAAAGGACGAAGCACTAACAACTCATGGGGTACTCAGACTTCTCCCAGGCCTGGTCCTTCGTGCGGGTACCTCACACTTAGTTCCAACCATCTGGTTTGCTGTTGCATCCTTCCAATAGCTTTTCTTCCATGCTCCTAGAAAATCAAAAGTTGACACTAAAAATATAATACAATTAAAAAGATAATTATAAAAAATAAAAGAAAACAGTTAAGCTGGGTTGCCTCCCAGCAAGCGCTTGATTTAACGTCGCGGCACGATACGAATCAGTTTTTGCCTCCACCGCGAGCTTATGAATTGAACCCCCAATTTGGCTTCAAGTTTTTAGTTATGCTCTAGGGGTAGTGGAACAAATCTAATTGTCCCAAGCAACCATTATACCATTTTACACTTCTTGGCTTTTAGATGAGGTATGTAGTTCTGTCTTTTTGGCAAGAAAAATTTCAGGATGTAGGCACCTTGTTCCTCATTTCTTGACTCCTCAAGTGGCTCGGATGACTCTATTTCTATATCATCATCCAAACACAATGTGGAAAAGTGCTTAGAGTGTGGACCAATGCGCTCAACTACATGAACATCGGGACTATCTTCTTCCTCAACACCCATGACACTAGAGTCAGCTAAATATGTATCATCTATGTCCTTGGTTGACTCTAGTATCTCTTCTACAACATCGACATCTTCAAAATCTAGTTCGATTGATTGTTGGAGTTCTACTCTGACCTCCTCCCTTAGCACCTCAATTTTTGCATCTAATACAAGCTCCTTTTGGCTACTATCCACAATATCAGCTGGTTGAGCATTAAATGCTTCAACTAATTGACGCACTTGTGCCTCCAGGTTGCGAATAGTAGAATCTTGCCTTTGTATGTGCAGTTGTTTCTCATTATCTTGTTCCACAAGGCACCTTAGCATATTTTTGATCTCTTTCAGGTCATCATCCCTAGGTTCTTTGTTCATATTAACTTCACAAGAAAAAGAAGAACCATCAAAGTAAGGAGTTAGGGGAAGATAAGAAATATAAGCACAACCATGAAAGTGACCATCTTGACCACCACACATGTCACATACATTCCACACATAAGATTGAATTGGTGCACATAACTCGCTCTCGAGAATATTTTGATAATTTTGACATGGGTGGTTTCTTCCAAAATAAGCATAAGGAGGATCAAAAGTAGAATTACCAACATCAAAACTCTCATAATTCCATGATGCCATGTTTTTTTTTTTCAAATTAACAAATAAAACTAAAATAAAGAAAATAAAAATCAAATACTAAAAAAAAAAGTTCAAACTTGAAACCTAGCAATATGTACACCTACAGCTACACCATTAGTTCACTGGCAACGGCGCCAAAATTTGATCACGTCCAACTCTAGTCCTAAAAAGGATAAGTGGTCGCTACAAATATAATCCAGTCTAAAAGTCCAGAGTCGAATCCCATAGAGAACTAAGGCTTAGCTACAATTTTTTAATATTGCTAAGAAATACAAGTCCAAAACAATTTCCTAATTATATAGATTATTATATTTATTTTTAACTAATTAACTAACAACTATTATAAAGTAGTAAAATTATCAACTAAAGATACTAAGGGTTGGAGATTAAATTTAGGAGGTCTAGAGTTACGATTTCCCCAAATGTTGGAATCCTTCCCGCTATGTTCCATACAATTTCGCCTATGTATTCTTTATTGATCATGAGCACTTTAGGTGCCGTAATTCTCTCTCTCTCTATCTCTCTCGAGTATAACAATTTACTAGGCATATTCTCTCGAACTACGCTAGTTGGCTTTATCTAACCGCTCACTATGACCGCGTCAAGGCATTGTTATTTCTAAACCTACCTTTAAACCCGTTGTATTTATTTCTCACATATGTTAGGAGTGACGTTGTTCAAAAACCACCTAAATATGTGTCCTTTCTCAAGCAACACATAATAAATAGGCACAGTCAATCGATGGTCATTCAATCAACAACAATAAACACGTAGTTGAACAAGTAGAGAAATCCAACGGCTCAATTATATAAAAACATAACAAGAATTTATCCTACAAAAGGTTCCATAAAAACCCTAGATAACAAATTAGCTATTCATAATAGTATGTAAAACTACAATACTAAAAGTCATAACCAACAATGAAAAATAGAAAGAGGAAGGAAAAACTCGTAGAAGAATTCTCCGCCTTGATCCTATTGTGTCTCTGCCTCCTTAGGTCGAATCTGTGTCAAAAGTATGTCCAAGGGCCTCAAAATACCGTTTTTCCATGTATATATACCAATTAGGGTCGGGCCCAAACAATTATACCTTCTCCTACGCGAAAAAGGACACTTTCCTAGGCCTTGACGTCCGTGGCCGCGGATTTTGGCCAGTGTTCTGTGTCGCGCATTTTTCACCCTATTATATTTGGAATTTGGAAAAACGTAAACTTGAAAGTTGTATTCCTTTGAATTATATTTCTAACCATATATTTTGGAGCTCAAATGGAGTTCGTAGAGAAAAGTTATGTACATTTTACTAGACAGTGCGCAATATGCCTACTCGATTTTGCGTTCGTTCTTAACTATCATCCGTTGATCCCCGAACACGATCCCGACTTAATTCCTTGGGCTTTTACTCGGACTTAAAAGCTCCAAATCACTTGAATTCATTATATAACATCCAAATAGCTCGAAATTACTCCTACAAGGTAAACACACAATTAGTGCAAAACACTAGCGATTAAAGCTCAAACTCAAGTAAAGTGCAGTAAATTAGAGTGTAATAAGTGACTAAAATGCGTAATTATAGCCTATAATAAATGTCATTATACCCTACGATGTTAGTAATATTATGAGTCATACATGGTGTTGGAGGGTCTAGTCGGCTGTTTTGTTCGTCTGCTCGTTGTACTGTGCAGGCTCTTGCGGACTCTGTAGTTGTGCATGGAGTGGGTTTGTTGAGCACGCTAGCTTACTAGCGTATCGGTCATCCATGCTTTGAGGAGCTTTTCCACAGCTGATGGTGTCCCTTCTTTTGTGGACGTGGAGGCCCTTTTTCCATTGGGTTTTGTTACACTATAATGGGGAGGAGGCGACCTCTCGCGCTTAGGGGAGACAATGGGCGTCACATACTCGCCTACTGTCTCGCAGCTCTTGTGATAACATTCATGAGGTTTCTAGGAAAATCACTTGTTACTTTAGTCATTTATCCTTAGTTACATGTCATGTAGATTTTTGTACGTGCAAAGAAAGGGAAAAATCTTAGGGTTTGTGGGGTTAGTGACTCACGTTAGCTGTAGATCTAAAGGAAACTAAAGAATTAACTAAGAAATCTCCACAGATGACGCCAAACTGTTTGAGCAAAAATTATTGATTTTGGCTCAACCAATTAGAGTATAAACAAGAGTTAATCTTAATTAAAAATAATATTCAAAAGACAAAGCTACGTGTGTCAAAACCAAATAACTAATATATTCTGTCCGAATGGTAGTGAAAATGAGCAATGATGAAAATATTCAATGATCGAAAAAGATGGAATATGGCATTAAATAGTAATAAATAGCAACAAATGGTATTTAAGTAAATAAAATGTGTGAGTCGCCCAAAAATGAATGAGATCAGTGATTATTCCTCTTGAAAATGATGAACAATTAATAAGCCTTTGAATACTTGGATCATTCTTGGATCTGATGTAGATGCTAGCCAAGAATCTTTGTAATAAAGTTGTTTTTGTATATATGCGATGAGATTAGTTTCTCTCTTACAAAGTCAATGTGTTCTTTACAAATGGAAAGCTCATGTACCCTATCATTGTGTCTCTTTTAGTTTATAGGAAATATGTTCCAAGAAAACCCTAGTAGTACATGTGCAGAGAATATCCACTAGAATATTCTCCTATATGTCTTATCTTAGAGCTAGCCGTTATAATCCTGTTTAAGATACTCGACCTCGACATCGACCTTGATCTCTGGTGGCTTCGCGGCCTTGATCTCCGCTGATTGCTTCGAGGCCGGTCTTTGCGGTGACCTTACTGATAACATGTGGCGGTCAACAAGGGATACAATAATGCTGACGTGACTTACCCATATAAAAGATATTTTTTGGCCCATACAATATGTATATAAGTAATGTAGGGTGAATCTGTAGTCTCTTGGAAACGGTATTCTTTCAACACGAGGAACCCTGATAGTCTAGTTAGTTGACTATCTAAACATCCACCTTGTTGGAGGGATTTAATTCTTCAACTTTATAATTCCTTCCCTCATTTTCCCCCCTCCGCTCCCGTAGGTATAATAATTCTTTTAGTAAAAAGCAAAAATAACCTTTCTACTCATATTATACAATGTATTTGCTCAATTGAGATTGGTCTAACTTCATTAGTTTGTGGAGTCATAATGATGAAGTGGTATGTCGTCCGAGTACAACTTCACGTTTTCATGCAATTGAAAGGCTGCAATAATTACCAAAAGGAATTGGAAATTGGTTTCCCATAACAAACATTTATATGTTCTATGGTCTATAAAGGGTATACATCATGGGACGAAACTAGTCCAAACCTTAAACATCAGGACCATTTTAATTTGATCAATTTTCTCTCCAAAATGAGAGTTAGATTTATTGGCCAAAAATCTGGATTTTGTTTTTCATATCAACGAATAAGAAACATTATCTGGTCAAAACCCAGAAAAGGGGTGACACTTCATTACCGAATTATCTTCATTTCAGTGAAACAACAAAAATCAACATCTCGTGTTTCCCCTTCTTTGCTTACCTTTCTTTCACTCAATCAGAAATGAGGCATTAAGAGTATGACTTCAGTGGTTCAATAGAACCCTAACTCGGCTACGTGGACGGATGCAGTAATGGGTTCAATTGAATTCATAACTTTCGACGTGGAACATGAATTTATGTATAAAAATTTACAAAATTGCAACAAATAAGAGATATGAACTAATAATTTTAAAATAATACGGTTCGATGTTAGAGTTTAAATCATGAATTTGTCTCTACTCGGCTACTCTATGGATAATGAACTTGAATTGCATCACTTCATGTAATGAAAATAACCAAAAACATTGCACTTGGCATGCACCTACTATAGAAAACCAAATAACCTACTAAAGTAAAATTAATATTGCATGCGATGTCGGTTCAAAGTCTACTTCTAGTTCTAGCAAGTAGAAAACATTATCACATCCCGTTTTCTCTCCAATATGATGGACCACTACACTCGAGACCACTTGCCTATTGTCCATGCTCTAATCTGTCCTTATATATGGAGGTTTAAGCTAGTAATTTGATAGCCTATAGCTTTATAGTATGCTATATTTGTCAAGTTGAAATAACGGTTGGCTGGTTTCATAAATACCTAAAGGTACCCGTTTTATAGGCCCATTTAATTGGGCTAAGCCCAAGAAAAACGAAATAGAGGGAGAAATTCAAAATAGCCAGATTTACAAGTGATCATTTCAAAATAGCCACAATTTTAAAAGTAATCGAAATTTAGTCACTTTTCATGTAAAAGATAAATCTAAACGAAAACACTGCTCAAAATTCAGTATATTATACTGGAGTTCGAGTATATTATACTGGAAATTCATACACAGGTGCTCCAATCTCCAGTATATTATACTGGAACTTTTCGCGTGTTGGAGTTCCAGCATAATATGCTGGAAGTTCATACACAGGTATACCGATCTCCAGTATATTATGTTGAAACTTTCCCAGTTGCAGCAAAATAGTGATTATTTTTCAATGACTTTACAAACGCTAATTATTTTTGTATGATCAGTTTAAAAAATGACTAGCTCGTGCTATTTTTACTCAAATGGAAGTGTCTTTTAGAGTGGGGTCCATAATTGAAGATAAGCCCAAGAATTCGGATAAGACTTGGAAATCATAGAATTTAGGCAAAGCAGTAGAGGACAAGTCAATTGTTGGAAAATGCCAAGCCATTAAGCAGTGTTTCCATCAAATCACATCTCATGTCAGGGTGGGATCACTTGGCTTTCTGGAAGAAGCAATTCAGTAGAAAGCTATTTTGTCCGGACATTTAACGAAATTCTAGCATACTCCAAAATCGTTTTACTCTTCCCTTAGCTTTAATAAGAACAAATGAATCTAAGCAATGGAAAATATCTAACACTAAAGAACAGGCATATGCCAATCTCATCATAGAGACTATCCGGTAGAATCCCACTAGTAGGGTATGAGGAAGATAGAATGTACGCAAATATACCACTTCTCCGAAAGAATAAAGAGGATGTTTTCGGAAGACCCTCGGCTCAAAGACAACAGATCTGTAACCACAACAGAAACTAAAAAAATAGTATCAGCATCGTAAAATACAACAAATAAATGGAAGGGCCAAAATGTGAAAGACAACAATAATAATAAAACAACAACAACAAAAAAAAAAAAAAAAAAAAAAAAAAAAAAAAAAAAAAAAAAATATATATATATATATATATATATATATATATATAAAATTATAAAACACGACAAAAATAGCTAGTCGTCGTAAAGACTACAAGAAACATTACATCACAAAATTGAATTGAACTTGTATACTGACAGTCTTAAATTGAATTTAACTTGTAACTTGAATTTAACTATATGAATCATTAATGATCATAGTTTTCTCCTTAAATTCATTTCAAAGACAACATATGCAAAATGTTAAGTAAAAGATTTCACAAGATCAATGTACTTTTATTGACTGTTACAAGTCACTATCTTTTACAGCTTGACACTGCATATTAACAAGTTCAGCTTGTTTAATTCAGTCTCGGTACATATTCTCATGAGGACAAATTCTAATTTCTATCAATGGTCTTTTGTCTTTCTTTCTCAATGAAGACATTAAAGCGGCATGAAGTTTACCACGTACCTTCAAATTATTAAGTTGAGATCGGTTCAAGCTAGAGTCTTAAGTTTGATTTGTATACTTCTTAAAAAAATAATGAAATTGACATGCTAACTTACGTATATTTACTTCTCTGTTTCTTTTCTATTTTTTTTCCTGCTGAAATTGTAAAAGACAAACTCATCAATTCTACTTTTCTTTCTGTATTTTGATTGACTTTAGTTTTATATTGCCCTTCATAATATGAAATTATCTATTTTGAATGTTGAGGAGTTCAATGGAGAAGTTGACTGCCCTATATGGCGTAAGGGCACTATTTCTTGAAATCCACCATTATTGAGCTAAGATATCGAAATGAGAAGTCTAGAGACACAATTTTCTACGTAACTGTACACGTGTGTAGAGACCGAACCAAAATGTTGTATTTCTTTACAAAAAGAGCATTAATAAGTGTAAAAAAAAGTTACCTATCTATATATAACGCCCAAAATCCATGCGCTATATCTTAGCGGTAACTTTTGCCGTTAAAGTATAGCGCATGGATTTTGGGCACTATACCTCTGACGATTTGACTGTCCGCATATAACACATAGAAATCAGGCGCTATACCTATAGCGCATATATTTTGCGCGCTATACCCCCTTTTTTTATTCCCCATTGTCTTCCCCAAGACCAGATCTCCCTCCCAATTTTTTTTAACTCTCTCTCTANCTCCCCCAAAACCCAACCCCCCCCCAAATTTTTTTTAACCCCCCCCTGATTCTGGCCCCCCCCCCCCCCCTCGTCGTCTTGTAAAAATAAAAATTGTGGGCCCCTCCCTGTAACGATCCGGTCGGTCATTCTGTAGAATTTGCATTATTATTCCTGGTTTTGCCTTGTCATGCATTGGTTGTACTGTTTATGATATGTTGGAGTCGGTTGGCTCGGGTACGGAATGGTTGAAGTGAGAATTGAGGCACTTAGTCTCGAAAAGTAGCCTTATAGTCGGAAAAGTCAACTGGGAGTTGACTTATTGGTAAACGATCTCGGAATGCAGATTTTATGGCTCAAATTGCTTCGTTAGGTGATTTGGGACTTAGGAGTGTGTTCAGAATGTGTTTTCGATGTCCGGTGTAGAATTAGGCTTGAATTGACGAAAGTTAGTTTTTGGTGATTTCCGGTCGGCAGTGGAAAATAGGCTATCGGGGTCGGAATGGAATTCCGGAAGTTGGAACAGGTTTGTAATGTCATTTTCGGATACGTGTGCAAAATTTCAGGTCAATCGGATGTGTTTTGGTTGGTTTTGACATCGTTGGTGAAATTTAGAAATTTCAAAGTTCATAGGCTTGAATTCGATGTGAATTTGGTGTTTTGATGTTATTTTGGGTGTTCCGAGAGTGCAACTAAGTTTGAATGATCATTTATGATGTGTTGGTATGTTTAGTTGGGATCCCGAGGGGCTCGAGATGGTTTTGAGTGGTTAAGGGGGAGTTTGATCGCAGGTGCAGGCCCGCAGGAGCGGAAAGAGGCTCCGCAGGTGCGAAATTTGCCCAGCCCAGGGAAAGGCACAGATGCGGATATTTGACCGCACCTGCGAGGTCGCAGGTGCGAAAGTGGAGCCGCAGGTGCGGAATTGCCCGGTTTAATGAAAAATTGCAGGTGCGGTCCACCTGAGCGCATGTGCGGACCTCAGGTGCGAGATTTTGGCCGCAGGTGCGAAAAGCCTGGGCTGAAAAGTATAAAAAGGGGAGTTCACGGTTTTTAACCCTCTTTTCACCATTGTTGTTGGGGGTCCGAGCTATTTTAGGGTTTTTGAAGGGGAAAATGTTTTTGCATCATTGAGGTAAGCTTTTTAGACTTATTAACTCGATTATATGTGATTAAAGACATTGTTAAAAGTGTTTAATTTGAAAATCAGTGGAAAAAGGGTAAATTAGGGCTTGACATTATGAGACCTTTTAGGGGTGATTTGGACTCCGATTCCAGAGTTTTTTATATGTACAGACGCGTGAGATGATGAGGGTCGTTTTGGTATAAAGTTTTTCGAGTTCCGAGACGCGTTCCCAGGGGTCGGATTTTGGCTAATTTCAGGTTTTGTGCTTAAATATTGATATCTTTCGATTGAGTTTCATCCCCTTAGCATAATTTGATGTGAACAATCTGAACTTGATAGATTTGGAGCACTCAGAATTTGATTCGATGGGCAAGTGTGTTGCGGAGTAGCTTTTCGGGCTAGTTTGAGGTATGTAATGTCTTTAAATCCTATCCTGGGGGTATGAAACCCCGGACGTTACATCCTTACACGGATTCGGAGTGACGCACACACTGGATGACGAGTGTGGGGCGTGCACGAATTGGAAATTTCAAAAAAAAATGTTCCTTATTAGGCAACTATTGAGTTGCGAAACTGCTTTTAAAGCATATATTTTATAATATTACTATGTTTTGATATATTTGGTCTATAAGCCATGTTTGGGGCCTAGTGCCGATTTGTTTTATCCCCTTGGGGGCTATTTTATGATATTCCTCACATAATAAATATGATTTTACACTCAGTCTTTCTTGTAAAATTGTTGACACTCATATTTGATGATATTATTATTTTCTGAAATGAAATACTGTTTTGGGTCGAGAACCATGTTTATTATGGCACGAGTGGCATGTTGAGAGTGTCTAACTGAGTGAGGCTGAGGGCCACTATTGTGAGGATGTTATGATATGAGAGAGGCCGAGAGCCTGAGTGAATGATGCCATGATTTGGCTTGTTTATAACGCTTGGGTTGTAGAAGCCCCTCCGAAGTCTGTACACACCCCTAGTGAGCGCATGTACCTACTGAGTGCGAGTGCGAGTGCGACGAGTGATTGGGAAGCATGAGTGACTGTGAGGTGCCGAGTGACTGTTACTGAAGGATGGTGAGGTGCTGAGAGATTGATTATGAGAGATGAATTGACCCGAGGGGCGGTTTTTTAATGATATTTAACTGAGTCTTGATTTTGATTCACTTCATTCTTCTATACTGATATTTTTGGGAGTTTTACTGAGAAATATTTGAAATGTACTTGTTCAAAGGGTTTTTCATGGAAATTGGGTTTCAAGCTTATGTATTAAATGTATACTTTATTCAGACTCGGTGTTTTACTATTGGTGGATTGGTGTTTTGTGCTGTGTGTTTCTTATCTTCAGACTTGATTTATTTTTATTACTACTGAGTTGGCATACTCATCATTACTCCCTGCACCTCTGTGTGCAGATCCAGGTAGTGATTCTGAGCAGTAGTCACTTGCGTCCGTTCGGCATCAGCTTTGGAATTACGAGGTAATTGTCCAGCGTCCACAACTTCTTCATTCCCTTCCTTCATTTAGTATTTAGTACTTTGTTCTGAGACAGTGTATTATGACATTAGCAGTGTTAGTCTTATTCTTAGATGCTCATGATCAGTTGACTCCAGTTCTGGGAGAAGGGTTATAGTCTGTTAGATTATATTATGCTTTGTTAAAGACTTAGAGAAATTTTAGACCTGTTACGGGACATTATTAATGATTTTGAGAAATTTTATTAAAAGAAATGTGTAGTTACGTGATAGTGGCTTGCCTAGTTCATGATAGGCGCCATCACGTCCAGTTAGGATTTGGGGTCGTGACAAAGTTGGTATCAGAGCTCTAGGTTACATAGGACTCAACGGTCATGAGAAGGTTTAGTAGAGTCTTGCGGATCGGTACAGAGACGTCTTTACTTATCTTCGAGAGGCTGCAGAACCCTTAGGAAACATCCCACATCCTTGAATTCTTGTTGTGCGAATCCATATTTTTTCATCCAAAAGCGTAACTCCTTGAATTCCTTTCGCGTATTCGAATGCGCACGTGAGCGCTTGGTATCAGTTGTACATCGACGACTTGTGACTTCCATGGATGAGATGTTAATTTTTTTTTCATGTTGATAATGGGCCAGTCGGAAGGACTTGAGGCTGGAATTTGTCTGTGTCTCGAGTGCTGATATTTCGTCTGTGTGAGCACATGTGTTGGGGGACTTATATGTCCGTTGGTGTCCTTATTGATGCAAGCTTGTGACTAGATGACTACGTGGTGAGTGTGATTGATAGTTAGGTGTGTTCAGGTTGTGTGATTGTGACAAGAATGGATTAGCGGGAGATGTAACAAGAATCATTGAGTAATTGACTTAGTCTTAAGTTAGAATATGGCCTCGAGCTGTGAGTGTAGTGAAGGACCTCCCATGTTGTTTAGATGTGGAGTGAAGCGGATCCTTCTGTTGTGTTATGAGTTTCGGGTGATGTCTTTTGGGCTGACCCATGCCCTAGCAACGTTCATGTAATTGATTGACGGTGCATGCAGCCGTGTTATAACTCTTTTGTTATTGTGTTCGTGGATGACATCCTGGCGTACTCACGTAGTCAGGGGTAGCATACTCAGCATTTGATGATGGTATTACAAGGATATAGGGAGGAGAAGCTTTGTGCGAAGTTCTCCAAGTGTGAATTTTTGGCTCAGTTCAGTAGCATTCTTGGGACACGTGGTGTCCAGTGAAGGTATCCATGTGGTCAGACGAGTGTGAGTAGAGCTTCTAGAAGCTCAAGATTTCCTTGACCACGACTCCAGTGTTAGTACTTCCATCAGCTTTAGGTTTTTATACCGCTTAATGGGATGTCTCGAGGGCATGCAGTGGTT
Organism: Nicotiana undulata; assembly: GCA_005239495.1. Lineage (NCBI taxonomy): Eukaryota > Viridiplantae > Streptophyta > Magnoliopsida > Solanales > Solanaceae > Nicotiana > Nicotiana undulata. Next base: position 21,248 of record ML254902.1, on the reverse strand, counting down.
GTGTTCTAATGTAGGAAGGTATAGTGATTGCGTGATAGCTATGATTTTCGGAAGTGTATAAGGGGATATCATTTTGAGGTTAAGCAAACAGGGGTATCTCCTGCGGGTTGTCCTGAGGTGTCTGACCCTTATTTTGATCTATAGTAAATGATGTATATTGTAATTTGAGTTTAGATCGCCTTTGGGAGTTGGCATGACCATTACAATGGTGGATGCGATATTTGCATTCGATTTAAGGGTTAGATGGTTTGGTTCTTATGAGCTTACGAAGGATCTAGTTGAATCTCACTACAGTATGGTGGCAGTGATAACGTATGGGCATTGTGAGTTATTGTTTGTCTTAATCTTTGGCTTTGAGCCAAGTGGGTGAGTTCGCTAATGATAAGTTGATTACACGATTATGTGTTGTATTGGTTTCGGTTCGAGGTATGTTGGTGAATCAGTTATGACCAGCAGAGGTGGAGTCTGGTAATGACTCGAGTAATGGAATCTCTTCGATATAGGTTGTAATGTACTTTACGGATAATGGAATTTATTGAATGATTAAGTTGTACTGGTAAGTGTAGTATGTGCAATGTATGAGTGTGCTTTTTGCTTCAAAGGTGTGGATTACTTTCCGAGTATGTGGTTTGCAAGCGGGGTCAGGTCATTCTGTCTGCCTAGTCAGTGTAATTGAAATTGGCGTAGAGTGGATGACTCTCGAGAATGGTTCTATCGGATTCAAGGTTATACGTAACAATTGAGGATCTTCAAGGTGTGAATTGGGCCAGAATTGAGATTTACGTTGAGGGTGCCAAGATTTGTGGCATTTCCACCTTATCATGGGTTCCACATATCAGTATCAGGAAGGTGAAGCTAATGACTTTAAATTCGCAGGAAGTATCTTCAGGGTAAGTAGTTCTAATGTGGTGCTTTAGGGGATATCTGAGAGAGTATTCAGCGGTATATGAGCCTTAGGCAGTATATCCTTATGCTCGGGTTTCGTGTGGTGAGTCTGGATTGAGAATTACGATATTATGGCAAGAAGAAGTATCAATTCGAAGGTGAGTCAGAAGGAGCTTGAATAAATAGGACATCTTGGTAATAGGTCGGATCGATAGGATAAGGGATATGATTAGTTCTGTGGGTGTTACGAAGTAATGAGTTGTTACAGGTGTTTCTTGGCAGTTCTCTTGGGATGTGATGGCTTGCGTAGCTTGGTTGAGTTAGAAGACTTCAGTCCTAACAGTTTGGTATTGTACAAATGGGATTCGGAGAGTTCTTGATGGTTTCTACCACGGTTAGAGATGTATATTTTTCTTCTGGCGTGAGGGGCATGTGATGTATAATGATTTTTCTTCTAGACGGGATCAAACGGAAAAGTTCTTGGCTAGTTGGGTACGTAGTTGTTTGTGGCTCGGAAGGGAGAATGAAGTTCTCATATTCATCACATGATTGCATGGTGTATGCGATATTTTGTGTATAGTGGAGATTGGCACATGTGAGGTCACGGTTCAGTTCTGGAAGGAAGGTGAGCACTGGCAGTTTCAGATGACTGGGTAAATGATACCACTATTGGGTGGCTTGATGAGGGTATACATTCAGAAAGGGCAATGTGTTTGAGTTAAGGCTGCTTCATTGGTATTACGACGCTCTTTTGTTGGATCGACTGCTGATATTCAAGTTTGCTTGGTGGCACAGAAGAATTATAGGAGTATCTCCATGGAATGATTGAGTATTGGAGACATGTTATATATTCGAGTGGTGCAGCTGGGATCAGATGTGGTAATTGGTGTGCTTTATGGATTTCGAGACTGGGAGTTCTTATGAATAGGTTATTTTGTGGTTGTAGACCGTAAAGATGCAAGCAAATCTAGTCGGGTGTTAGTATATGCTATGATTCAGTCATTATGAACTTTCGGAGAGTTATCTACCTATTGTAGGTGACTAGAGTTGACTTAGAGTTATTGGTATGCCAGTATGGGTGTGTGTTCTGCACCGATTCGGAAGTGTTAACTCCGAATTGCTATTGTTGAGTGATGTACCACTCGATTGTCATTTAGCTTATTCGTGTTTTGGCGTGATCTATGTGTTTCCTTTCGGTGTTTCGAGGTATGGTGATTGTTGGTTATATGTGCATAGGGTGCGGTTCTATCGGGGCTTTATAGCGAGATTGGGTAAGGTAAGTAATTTGGTGTTGTAGAATTGGAACGTATTGGTAATGTTCTTTCTGGTTCGGGTGGAATGGTATCGTCCGATTCCCCCGTGGTTATGGCAAGGCACTTTGAGTACTTGATGTCGAATTTCGCATGGTTATTGATTCTGAGCAAGATGGCTTGAAGTATTTCATGTGAACCAGCGTTTGGATGGGATCACACATTGTAACAGAGTTATGTAGAGGTATGCTCCTTGTTGTCAGATTCGTGTGTTCTGATTTTTATGGTGTGTGCCAGGCTTTTAGCACGATGTGGTAATGGTAAGTGTTAGTGGTAGGATAGTCCTCTCATGTGAGTCTTCTTTATTTTATGAATTGAGCTCTTGGGATGTTGTTATGGAGTGCACGAGTTGCACATGTTATGGCTATGGATGGTATAGATGGTGATCAGACGAATAGTTGTTGGGTTCTACGTGTTTCTTTCATCATCGGAACCATATGAAGGTGTGAAAGCGAGGCTTTGTTTGATAAGAGATTATTTACCGGTATTGGGCTATTATGAGCAGCTATTGTGATTAGGAGTCATCGCTATGATGTGTTGGAGTCGGTTGGCTCGGGTTCGGAATGGTTTAAGTGAGAATCGAGGCACTTAGTCTCGAAAAGTAGCCTTATAGTAAGAAAAGTCAACTGGGAGTTGACTTATTGGTAAACGATCTCGGAATGCAGATTTTATAGCTCGGATAGCTTTATTAGGGGATTTGGGACTTAGGAGTGTTTTCAGAATGTGTTTTCGATGTCCGGTGTAGAATTAGGCTTGAATTGGCGAAAGTTAGTTTTTGGTGATTTCCGGTCGGCAGTGGAAAATAGGCTATCGGGGTCGGAATGGAATTCCGGAAGTTGGAACAGGTTCGTAATGTCATTTTCGGATATGTGTGCAAAGTTTTAGGTCAATCGAATGTGTTTTAGTTGGTTTCGACATCGTTGGTGAAATTTAGAAATTTCAAAGTTCATAGGCTTGAATTCGATGTGAATTTGGTGTTTTGATGTTATTTTGGGTGTTCCGAGAGTGCAACTAAGCTTGAATGATCATTTATGATGTGTTGGTATGTTTGGTTGGGATCCCGAGGGGCTCGAGATGGTTTTGAGTGGTTAACGGGGAGTTTGGAGTGTTTTTGTTGTTGCCGAAGTTGCTGGTGCTGTTGTTTCCGCACCTGCGGGCCCGCAGGAGCGGAAAGAGGCTATGCACGTGCAAAATTTGGCCAGCCCAGGGAAAGACGCAGATGCGGATATTTGACGGCACCTGCGAGGTCGGAGGTGCTGAATTTCCCGATTTAATGAAAAATCGCATGTGCGGTCCACCTGAGCGCAGGTGCGGACCGCAGGTGAGAGATTTTGGACGCAGGTGCAAAAAACCTTGGGCAGAAAAGTATAAAAAGGGGACTTCATGATTTTTAACCCTCTTTTCACCATTGTTGTGCGGGTTTCGAGCTTTGTTAGGGTTTTTGAAGGGGAAAACATTTGTGCATCATTGAGGTAAGCTTTTTGGACTTATTAACTCGATTATATGTGATTAAAGACCTTATTAACAGTGTTTAATTGGAAAATCAATGGAAAAAGGGTAAACAAGGGCTTGAGATTATGAGACCTTTTAGGGGTGATTTGAGGGGTCTTTTGGACTCCGATTTCAGAGTTCTTTATATGTACGAACTCGTGAGATGATGAGGATCATTTTGGTATAAAGTTTGTCGAGTCCGAGACGCGGGCCCGGGGTCCTGTTATGGCTAATTTCAGGTTTTGTACTTACAAATTGATATCTTTTGATTGAGTTTCATCCCCTTAGCATAATTTGATGTGAAAAATCTGAACTTGATAGATTTGGAGCACTCAGAAGTTGATTCGAGGGGCAAGCGTGTTGCGGAGTAGCTTTTCGGGCTAGTTTAAGGTAAGTGATGTCTTTGAATCCTGTCCTGAGGGTATGAAACCCCGGACTTTACATCCTTTCACGGATTCGGAGTGACGCACACACTGGATGACGAGTGTGGGGCGTGCACGAATTGGAAATTTGGAAAAATATGTTCCTTATTAGGCAACTATTGAGTTGCGAAACTGCTTTTAATGCATATATTTTATAGTATTACTATGTTTTGATATATTTGGGCTCTAAGCCATGTTTGGGGCCTAGTGCCGATCTGTTTTAATTCCTCACATAATAATTATGATTTTACACTCAGTCTTTCTTGTGAAATTATTGACACTCATATTTGATGATATTATTATTTTCTGAAATGAAATACTGTTTAGGGTCGAGAACCATGTTTATTATGGCCCGAGTGGCATGTTGAGAGTGTCTAACTGAGTGGGGCCGAGGGCCAATATTGTGAGGATGTTATGATATGAGAGAGGCCGAGAGCCTGAGTGAATGATGCCATGATTTGGCTTGTTTATAGTGCTTGGGCTATAGGAGCCCCTCTGGAGTCTGTACACACACCCAGTGAGCGCAGGTACCTACTGAGTGCGAGTGTGAGTGCCGAGTGCCGAGTGACGAGTGATTCGGAGGCATGAGTGATTGTGAGGTGCTGAGTGACTGTTATTGAGGGATGGTGAGGTGCTCAGAGATTGATTGGGAGAGATGAATTGTCCATAGGGGCGGTTTTATAATGATATTTTACTGAGTCTTGATTTTGATTCACTTCATTCTTCTATACTGATATTTTTGGGAGTTTTACTAAGAAATATTTGAAGTGTACTTGTTCAAAGGGTTTTTCATGGAAATTGGGTTTCAAACTTATGTATTAAATGTATACTTTATTTAGACTCGGTGTTTTACTATTGGTGGATTGGTGTTTTGTGCTGTGTGTTTCTTATCTTCAGACTTGATTTATTTTCATAACTACTGAGTTGGCGTACTCATCATTACTCCCTGCACCTTTGTATGCAGATCCAGGTACTGGTTCTGAGCAGTAGTCACTTGCGTCCGTTCGGCATCAGCTTTGGGATTTCGAGGTAGCAGTCCAGCGTCCACAACTTCTCCATTCCCTTCCTTCATTTAGTATTTAGTACTTTGTTCTTAGACAGTGTATTATGACATTAGCAGTGTTAGTCTTATTCTTAGATGTTCGTGATCAGTTGACTCCAGTTCTGGGAGAAGGGTTATAGTTTGTTAGATTATATTATGCTTTATTAAAGACTTAGAGAAATTTTAGACTTGCTATGGAATATTATTAATGATTTTGAGAAATTTTACTAAAAGAAATGTGTAGTTACGTGATAGTGGCTTGCCTAGTTCCACGATAGGTGTCACGACCCAAAATCTATGGGTTGTGATCGCGCCAGACACCACTGTCAGGCAAGCCAACCCCTTAATCAGTTGAAATGCTTTTCTGTTTAACATTTCCGAAATCGTTACCTTTCATTTCATTTCATAATCAAATACATAAAAACTTCGCTAATTAAGTACGAACCCGGTGACACAAGTACATGAGAAACTTCTAAGAATTTAATCAACTATACAACGCTTGTCCGAGAAACAAATTGGACAAAGACTTTAAAAATAAAGTGTAAATACATAGAAGGGAGACTCTGTCAGCTGCGGAACGCCTGCGGATGAATGCAGCCTGTAAGTCTCCAAATCAATCATTGTGCTATGAAGGTACCTGTGCAACAAAATGCACAGCAAGTGTAGTATGAGTACATAAACAGATATGTACCCAGTGAGTATCCCGTCTAATCTCGAAGAAGTAGTGACGAGAGGTCGACTCGACACTCACTAAGGTCCATCAGAATAATATAACATGGTATAATGAAATGGTAGGCATATAAGACAGTGAACAACAAATACGTATAAAGCAAAAGAATCCAAGTAAATACTGAAAGTAATTGACAATTTCCACTTTCTTTTCCCCCAAATATCAAAGTAAATAAAAATTTCCACTTTCTTTTCCTCAAATATCTGACAAGTCAATATCCAAGAAACAGTACCAAATAGACATGCGCACACAGAAATAAGACAACCTGCCGGAGTCATAAGGATAATATCTATGCACTGCCGAGGATCGAACGGCCTGTCCCATAAGTGCATTCTTACTGTAATATAATCTCACCTATGCACTGTCGAGCATCGAACGACCCGTCCCATAAGTGCATTCTTACCATAATATAATCTCATCTGTGCACTGTCGAGGATCGAATGGCCCGAACCACAAGTGCACCTTTCAATCCACCGTGGAGTACGACCCGTACCATGAGAGTGAAGGAAATCACACTCCGCTCGTGGAATATAAATTGCGAAGCGGTCACATGCGCACACAATAGTACTAACATTTCCTTTCAAAGATCATTTTTCTTCCAAGTTTATCAAATTTCATAGATCTCAAGAAATCATGCTATATACATCAGGAATTCATCACATATAATTAATTACAAGGAAGGATATAAAGCATGCTGTGGGCCTAACTACCCGGACATGACAATAATAGCCGCTACGTACGGACTCTCGTCACTTTGTACGTACGTAGCCCCCAAAACAATTGCACATAGCATACAAATCACCTATGGGGACAATTCCCTCTTACAAGGTTAGAAAAGAGACTCACCTTGCTCCGAAGATTCATAATCGGCTTCCAAGCCTCTACGGCGACTTTAATGGATGCACGATGCCCCCAAACTATCCAAATAACTACAATTCAATGAAAATATACTCTATTGTTCATAATAAATTCAAATTACAAAGTTCCCCAACCCGGCTCAATGAAATGACCAAAATTCCTTCGGGCCCACGTACCCGAACTTTGAAATTTCTTAAAGATAATCTCTACCCACAGCCCGACTAGTTCAATTATACAATTTACTCCAATATTTATGCTCAATCCGAGGCTAAAAATCAATTTTATCAAATTCTAAGTTTCCTTGAACATTCCCAAATTTTCCTCAATTCCCATATCAAATATATGCAATTATCTTGTATTTAACTTGGAAATAGGTAGAAACATCTTACCTCTGAAGCTTGATGAAATTCCCCTTGAATGCTCTCCAAAAATCGCTTCATCAATGGAACAAATGAAGGAAATGGCCAAAATCCCGTTTTAAATTAAACACTGCCCAGAAATAACCCTATGCGATCGCACAAACATGCCAATGATCGCACAGGCCACTCTCCAGCTCACTCCGCGATCGCATCTCCAGCCTCGCGATCGCATAGGCTAAGCCCCAGCCTTCTCCGCGATCGCATTGCGCTTCCGCGATCGCATAAGCAAAAAACCCAGCTCCCTTAGATCCTTCTCCGACATCGCACCATTGAGGCCGCGATCCCACAGACTAAAAAAATCACCCCTCCCATTTTCTTCTCCGCGATCGCGCTACATGGGCTGCGATCGCACAGCACACCAGTGACACCAGAAAACAACAGCAGCATGTAGAGGAAAATCGTCTGAAACCGCCCCGAAACCCCTGAGGCCCCCGAGACCCCGTCCAAACACACGACTCAGTCCCATACATCCCACGAACTTGCTCGCGACTTCAAATCATATCAAACAACGCCGAAATCTCGAATCGCACTAAAATTTTACTTTTTGAACTTTTAAATCTTAAACTTCTACATTCGATGCCGAAACCTATCAAATCACGTCTGATTGAACCCAAATTTTGCACCCAAGTCATATTCAACATTACGGACCTGCTCCAACTTCCGAAATCGCATTCCGACCCCGATATAAAATTTTCCACTTCCGGTCGAATTCTTCAAAACCTTCAAATTTCTACCTTTAGCCAAATGACTTCAAAATAACCTACGGACATCTGAATTCACTTCCGATCGCGATCCCAACTCCAGAATCACCATACGGGGCTATTCCCAGAATCGGAATCCCAAACGGACATCTATAACACTGAAATGCCTTCAAGCCAAACTTAGGAAATTCCTTCAAAAATGCTAACTTTCACATTATCTGCCGAAACTCTCCCAGGTTATCCAAAACCCGATCCGGACATATGCCCATGTCCGAAATATTTATACGAACCTGCTGGAACCTTCGAATCCTTATACCGAGGTCCTTTGCTCACAATTCCAATCCTAATCAATTTCTTCAACTTAAGGCTTCCGATATGAGAATTTTCCTTCCAATTTGACCCCGAACTTCCTGAATTTCAACTCCGACCCTACGCACAAGTCACAAAACCTGAAATGAAGTTGTTCATGACTTCCAAACGCTGAACGACGCGCTAGAGCTCAAAACGACTGGTCGGGTCGTTACATCCTCCCCCAGTTAAACAGGCGTTCATCCTCGAACGTGCCAAGAACTTCTCTTGAGTTATCTGAAATCACTGATCAACACCTCATGCACCTGTTCGTGCTACCACAACCCAGTTGAACACATAAGCTTTGATAAAATCTAAAGATAACCTCCTTTATTCATACAACAAATTCCGAATTCAATTCCAACACCGGAATTCCTCTGCTAGGCCTGTTCTAATACATGAACACCATATTAACTACCATTCAAGGCACCAGAATACAATTGCGTACCTTTGCTGAATCGGCACCATACACCGCATAGGCCATCATTTGACCACAATGACGCTCCCTGAACCTTAATAGCCAGAATTATACGAACATGATGCTCTCAATGCACCTTATAAAATATATACATACACCCTGCTATGATGATGACGATACCACCACAACGGAGGAAATGCGTAGAAATTTCTAACCAATTGCAGAGTTAACCAAACATTGAATCCTTCCTCTTGACTAAGACCATCATCTTATTATGAACCAATACGGGTAACTGTCTTTTAATGTATTTCACATAATCTTATCGCACTGATCCCTGATGCAATAATCTCGTCTCACCCAGTATGAACTGTTCAAACAGCAATTCCTCCCAGACCAACAGCCACACACGATGCCATAATGTGCCAATAGGCCACAACTCGAACATGATACATAAGAAATGACTCAGGAAAGGACTACTAAACCCACACAACCAATATAAACTCTCCCCAAAATACAGGAAGTAAAACACAAGGAAAAATAATTATAGGAGCCCTACTCAACATACCACTGTTGCGGCGTGCAACCTAATCCAAATAACATACCCGTGGCGGCGTGCCACCCGATCCCATCATAAAATTTACATAAAGGGATAAACACGGAGCTGAATTGCTCATTATTACAAATCACTGAATACCGGTCACAAGCACGCTAAGTGCATAATACTATTCTGGGGAGACTGATAGAGCCATATGCTACAAACTCAAGCACAACTAAGGTGTGATATATAACCTGAATCTCAAGAGCCGCCCTGCTCACATAACCTCATCACTACGCGGAATCTCACACATAAGAAATTACCAAGCCGTTTCACAACTCACACGGCACGATCATAATATACATGAACCTACAAAGACGAAACAACATCTGATATTCAAACACCCATTCTCTGCGGAGCGCTATACTGAAATGAACACCTGACTCGTATGAAGCCCAAAAATCTTGTTTTAAATCCAGTAACACACTTCAAATCGATTCCTCTTGCACTGCACAAAGCTAATAGCTTCACCTGGGTCCATAACACCCCGATTCTTCTCATAATACACAAGAATGACCATCATAGCTGGGACAGACACCCCACAACTTACAATCGACTGAACCGAACGCCTTCCAGGCATAAATTCTCAGGTAAGCAATATTACATTCCTTTATACTTGGCCTAATCCTTTCAATCCCTCAGGTGACTACAAGTCACACTAATGAAATATTTCTGCGGTCAAGCTCCCATGACTTTCCACGCAAGGTAACAAGTTTGCATAACCATACTACCGACCACACAATGCTGCAAAACACCTCAAGAACCCATGACCAAGACACAAGCCTCTTTCACCGAACATCGATCTCAGGCGACACTGAAGATAACACCAGCTTATTCTAAACATTCAAATCCTTTGCTCTTGCTCCTCCGAGCTCATGACATCCTTGTTAACACCGAACCGCAATCTCGATTCTTACTTCTAGTTACATACTGCTCACCGCGTCTATCATGCCAATATGGAATGTCATAGGAATTTCATCTTAACTCCTGAACCACTTATAGGGTGAATACTTCATCAGATAGAAAACCTTTTACTCACCTAAATTTAGGAGAATCATAACCACACACGAGTGAATTCTCACAACCACCATACATGAAAATCCTTAAGTAGTGGTCTGAACCACCATAAACCTTCCAGGATCCGCCTACGCTTGACAGGCCATAACATTAAATTCTCCCAAATGGAATCTATTACGACGACCGACAAGCCCCACACACATCTGCACATACCATACACATACTCAATCACACCAAAGGAACTGATCACTGCCGAACATGCGCCATGTTAACCATGGCTAACCAATCTATCTTCTTTTAATCATCTTTAATTTCCTCGGAGATAGTAGTAACTTCCTTCAACTCATAGAAAACTCAATCCCTTTTCTAAGAATTACGCTGCAAAAGCTCGATTCTTAATCATACCACTGCTTGCAACCCTTGAACACCGCATTCTCTAATCTTCGAATTTACTAGGACCACTGCTGAGAGTCACCCACTCTGACTGGCCCCGAATACGATCAACTCCGAGGCTCTCCTAGCACATGAACATCCTCTCGATAAAGTACGTGACTGAGTCACTACCCTTACAACTTGCCTATGCTTGAAGCCTAAATTCTGAACCTTTCGAAGCCCAACCCTGGTCAAATAGGACCTACTTGTGCACATATTCATCAAATCCCATGCATAATCACCATTCTACTCCTTTCCCTTAGCTGAAACAACTTTCCAATACGCCGACAATCCGCAACCCCATGATAACACAATCCTACAACCCAACTGCAGGTGGTGGGACTCCCCCACTTAGCCCGAAGCTACATCCTTGCACCACTCTAGACCCTGCCGAGATCCTTTCTCCTTTGCTAGCATGATCTTGCTCAACCAACATGTCCAATACTTCCGAATTCTCTTGTTAGCATTCCCTAAATACTCAAATTCTCTGGCACCATTCATACATTCCGCCTCCTACCGAATAACCACTATGATTCCTTGCAGAAACTTGCCAACCACACAACCGCTAACCTATTCCTAGGAGATAACCCACCTGTGGAAATCACCAATTGACTCCGTCCAACAACGCTGCACTGCACACCCTCTACAACATCAATACCCCATCCTAAGCCTACTCTCATTCACCAATCTTGTGTGTCCGTCAACTCCTCACGGACATCTACTAAATACACTACCACATCTTCCAATCCACTGCCACATTGCATCCTTCTTCATCCCTAACCATTCCTCTCTGTTGTATCCAACCTCCCGTCGAATAACCAACATTTCAGCTTAAGCTCGTGGACCCAATCACCGTCCACTAAAACTTTCAAATCACTCCAGACTTTGCCTCAAGATAGGCAGTTGTCTTACCACTGAACTCATATGCTATACTGCCACTCACCCACTTTAGTTAAATTCATTCCCTTTAGCACTACCTGACTCCCTTCTCTTATGCCCGGCCCCTTTTACAATTTTAGCCGCCGCCTGACACTCCTCACATGACTTCCTTCATCGCATGGTTTTCAATTGCGGCCTCAATTCAATATCATTCTCCGTAGCTCTTAAACCAGCAGATCACCAAAACTTAAGACTCTCCGACGATCATCTTTCTCGAGCTGTCTTCACTAGAAATAGCCATTAAGTTCTGAACCACCACACACCACAATCTCGACAACCGCTTCTTCAACACTGCTTCACAACCCTTTAGCCCAATGCAACTGAAGAACCATAATACCGTCGAACTTAACACATTCTTCTTGATCAAACAGCGATACCACATCACAGGTGAATATAACACCTCACTTGAACACACCAAGTCTTACTACATTTATCAATCCAACACCTGACCATTTACAATCCAAATGCCTTTCCTCTGCCGGAACTACAATACCGAGATCTCGAAATCACGCCTTGCAAAGACCTCCCTTCAAACCATTTATCACCCCAGCATGTAGGCAAGCATTCTACCATCATACCCACATCGAGCGACAACCAATCGTAAGCATCATCACAACCCGAGCATAACCTCAAGACTTTCAGAAACACAGCTACTGGCTGAAACAACATAGCATGCTTCTTGTAGGGAAACAACAACAACCCAAACAACTATGCACGGAAAACTTCACGCACCATATCGGTAGCACCACTACAACTCCTCAAATTCCCAATTCATAACAAGCGGTTCGCGACGCGTAAGATTGAGTAGGAAGAAATATAGGCATAAGCCTTAAGGGAATCAAATCGCACGATGAGGAATCAAGAAGGGAAGTACTCCTAACAACCCTGTAGCCTCTCGAAGATAAGTACAGACGTCTCCGCACCGATCCGCAAGACTCTACTAGACTTGCTCATGGCTTGTGAAACCTAGGGGAACCTAGAGCCTTGATACCACGTTGTCACGACCCAAAGTCTATGGGTTGTGATGGCGCCAGACACCAATGTCAGGCAAGCCAACCCCTTAATCAGTTGAAATACTTTCCTGTTTAACATTTCCGAAATCGTTACTTTTCATTTCGATACATAATCAAATACATAAAAACTTCGCTAATTAAGTATGATAGGAAATCAACTCAACTTGATAAAATGAAACCGAACACATCCCCAGAACCCGGTGACACAAGTACATGAGCAACTTCTAAGAATTTAATCAACTATACAACGCTTGTCCGAGGAACAAATTGGACAAAGACTTTAATAATGAAGTGTAAATACATAGAAGGGAGACTTTGTCAGCTGCGGAACGCCTCTGGATGAATGCAACCCGTAAGTCTCCAAATCAATCACTGTGCTATGAAGGTACAAAATGCCCAACAAGTGTAGTATGAGTACATAAACAGATATGTACCCAGTGAGTATCCCGTCTAATCTCGAAGAAGTACTGACGAGAGGTCGACTCGACACACACTAAGGTCCATCAGAATAATATAACATGGTATAATGAAATGGTAGGCATATAAGACAGTGAACAACAAATACGTATAAAGCAAAGGAATCCAAGTAAATACTGAAAGTAATTGACAATTTCCACTTTCTTTTCCCCCAAATATCAAAGTAAATAAAAATTTCCACTTTCTTTTCCTCAAATATCTGACAAGCCAATATCCAAGAAATAGTACCAAATAGACATGCGCACACAGAAATAAGACAACCGGCCGGAGTCATAAGGATAATATCTATGCACTACCGAGGATCGAACGGCCCATCCCATAAGTGCATTCTTACTGTAATATAATCTCACCTATGCACTGTCGAGCATCGAACAACCCGTCCCATAAGTGCATTCTTACCATAATATAATCTCATCTGTGCACTGTCGATGATCGAACGACCCGAACCACAAGTGCACCTTTCAATCCACCGTGGAGTACGACCCGCTCCCATGAGAGTGAAGGAAATCACACTCCGCTCGCGGAATGTAAATTGTGAAGCGGTCACATGCGCACACAATAGTACTAACATTTCCTTTCAAAGATCATTTTTCTTCCAAGTTTATCAAATTTCATAGATCTCAAGAAATCATGCTATATACATCAGGAATTCATCACATATAATTAATTACAAGGAAGGATATAAAGCATGCTGTGGGCCTAACTACCCGGACATGACAATAATAGCCGCTACGTACGGACTCTCGTCCTTTTGTACGTACGTAGCCCCCAAAACAATTGCACATAGCATACAAATCACCTATGGGGACAATTCCCTCTTACAAGGTTAGAAAGAGACTCACCTTGCTCCGAAGATTCATAATCGGCTTCCAAGCCTCTACGACGACGTCAATGGATGCACGACGCCCCCAAACTATCCAAATAACAACAATTCAATGAAAATATACTCTATTGTTCATAATAAATTCAAATTACAAAGTTCCCCAACCTGGCTCAATGAAATGACCAAAATGCCTTCGGACCCACGTGCCCGAACTTTGAAATTTCTTGAAGATAATCTCTACCCACAACCCGACTAGTTCAATTATACAATTTACTCCAATATTTATGCTCAATCCGAGGCTAAAAATCAATTTTATCAAATTCTAGGTTTCCTTGAACATTCCCAAAATTTCCTCAATTCCCATATCAAATCTATGCAATTATCTTGTATTTAACTTGGAAATAGGTAGAAACATCTTACCTCTGAAGCTTGATGAAATTCCCCTTGAAATACTCTCCAAAAATTGCCTCATCAATGGAACAAATGAAGGAAATGGCCAAAATCCAGTTTTAAATTAAACACTTCCCAGAACTAACCCTATGCGATCGCACAAACATGCCTGCAATCGCACATGCCACTCTCCAACTCACTCCGCGATCGCATCTCCAGCCTCGCGATCGCACAGGCCAAGCCCCAGCCTTCTCCGCGATCGCACAAGCCAAAAACCCAGCTCCCTTAGATCCTTCTCCACGATCGCACCATTTAGGCCGCGATCACACTGACCAAAAAGGTCACCCCTCCCATTTTCTTCTCCGCGATCGCGCTACATGGGCTGCGATCACACAACACACCAGTGACACCAGAAAACAGCAACAGCAGGTAGGGGAATAATGGTCCGAAACCGCCCTGAAACTCCCCCGAGGCCCCCGGGACCCCGTCCAAACACACGAATCAGTCCCATAACATCCCACGAACTTGCTCGCGACTTCAAATCATATCAAACAACGCCGAAATCTTGAATCGGACTAAAATTCAACTTTTTGAACTTTGAAATCTTAAACTTCTACATTCGATGTCGAAACCTATCAAATCACGTCTGATTGAACCCAAATTTTGCACACAAGTCATATTCGACATTACGGACCTGCTCTAACTTCCGGAATCACATTCTGACCCCGATATAGAAATTTCCACTTCCGATCAGATTCTTCAAAACCTTCAAATTTCTATCTTTAGCCAAATGACTTCAAAATAACCTACAGACATCCGAATTCACTTCCGATCACGCTCCCAACTCCAGAATCACCATAGTGGGCTATTCCCAGACTCGGAATCCAAACGGACATCTATAACACTGAAATGCCTTCAAGCAAACTTAGGAAATTCATTCAAAAATGCTGGATTCCACAGTATCCGCCGAAACGCTCCCGGGTTATCCAAAACCCGATCCGGACATACGCCCAAGTCCGAAATCATCATATGAACCTGCTGGAACCTTTGGATCCTGATTCCGAGGTCGTTTGCTCAAAATTCCAATCCTAATCAATTTCTTCAACTTAAGGCTTCCGATATGAGAATTTTCCTTCCAATTTGACCCCGAACTTCCTGATTTCAACTCCGACCATACACACAAGTCACAAAACCTTAAATGAAGTTGTTCATGACTTCCAACCGCTGAACGACGCGCTAGAGCTCAAAACGACCAGTTAGGATTTGGGGTCGTGACACTCCCGTCACACTAAAGGTTAAGAACATAGGTCCCACATCGTAGTAGAGCATCGTTTTATTGTGGTTTCACTCTTTTAGACTCAAATTTTTAACCAATTTGCTTTCCGAAACCACTAAATAGAGGTATTTCAATTTATTTTATGTTGAAACTTTTATAATAATACATATTAGTTGATTTGAATGTGTTCCTATGTCGTTTTGTATTTTATTTGCAAAACTAGTATGTTATATTTATCCGGACTTAGATATTAGTGTTTTAAAAAATATATATAAATTTGTGAAATAAATTTGTCTGTTAATATCCGGACTTAGATATTAGTGTTTTCATGTTGTTTTGTGTTTTATTTGCGCAACTAGTATGTTATATGTGTTTTTGTGAATGTTACGTGATTAAAATGTATTTGATGTTTATATTTAGTTTAGATTATTTTTTAGCGTAGTAAAATATAAAGCCTTTTAGCGTAGTAAAATGTAGAGCCTTTTAGCGTAGTAAAGTGTAGAATTTTAGCGTAGCATCCCTGCAGTTTAAGTATCTCTTATACTGGTAGTTGAAAAATAAACTTTGTACAATTAAGTTATTAAAAGTTAAGAATTTAAATTATAAAACAAACACACAAAATTATAAAAATATTGAATTTGTCAAACATAATTATTCATGATAGTTTGGTGTTACTGGACCTCAAATATCGAAACCCATAGGTATATATACTTTGTACAATTAAATAATTAAAAATTACAAAAATACTGAATTTGAAACACATAATTATTAATGATAGTTTGGTGCTACTAGGCCTCAAATATCGAGCCTGGAACCCATAGATATTTATACTTTGTACAATTAAATAATTTAAATTATAAAACAAACACGCGAAATTATTAAAATATTAAAATTGACACACATAATTATTCATGATATTTTGGTGCTACTGAGACTCAAATATCGAGCATGGAACCCATAGGTATATATAAATATATATATATATATATATATATATATATATATATATATGATTTGCACAATTAAATAATTAAAAATTAAAAATTTAATTTATAAAACAAACACACTTAATTTTTAAAAAATTAAAATCAGGAGTTGGTGCTACCGGGCCTCAAATATCGAGCCTGAAACCCAATAGATATATATACCATGTCCATTTAAATATTGTATAATTCTAAAAACTGTATAACTCAAAAAATTAATTATTTAATTTACAGATTGAACATACAACTAATGTTGTTTTAATTTACAGTTGACGACATGGACGTGTCGCCTATACATCCTGGCCCTTACTCTCATGAGCTATTAGTCCTACAAGGCGATCATAGATCCACCCATATATGGGACGAAGAGTTACTGTCCCAGACTCTCCGCGCTAGGAGAGTGGACGACATGTGGGATTTTTTGAGGGATAGAGATCTTCATCCCCGTGTAGTCCAGCGCTTGAAGGATACGGGATTCTATAGGATTATTCAGATCAGGCGGATGCAACTTGACTGAGCTTTGATCACGGCGTTGATTGAGCGATGGCGACCAGAGACGCAGTATATACCGAGGGAGCCTATATGGGAGGCTACACATTATCAGAGGGATGATCATTCCAGGGCGGATGACGCATTTATGGCATGGCTAGAGGACCTTCCTGGAGTGGATTGGGATAGATACTTCCCAGTCCCGTCTACCGCTGATGAGGATCGGCCAACCCGAGATTCGCATAGTGGGCGCCGGCTGAGTTATGGCTCATCATCACATGCACATGTATGGGTTTATTAGTATTGAATTTGAATTTGTTTTAACTATAACTTATTTATTTTCCATAACTTTATTAATTTCCTTTTTAAGTCTTCATCCGATGCTGACATGACTGCGACAGATGATTAGATTCAGGAGCCCGACGAGATCATGGTAAGACAATTCGTTGTTTAGTTGTGATTTATTATATACTTTTCTATACTGAGCTTTCTATTCTTATGTAGGTTTCTACTGTACCGACGACCCCTTATATCGATCCTGCCAGCACCACTGATACATATCATCCTGTGGCGCATCTGGCTATAAGGAGGCGACTTGATGATGACGATCCCGATAGCATACCCGGGCGGGATGGGATGCGCCTCAGGCCAGGGCCTACGTTGAGGCACACCGGATGCGGGACACATTGATTTTCTTTCCTTTTTTATGTATTTGATGTAAATAATAGTTTTGTATACATTAACAACAACTTTTATATAATATGCGCATTACTTTTTCATTTTCCCGTTCATTAGTTAGTTTCATATTACAACACAAACACACACATTAAAACTTAATTTT
Organism: Nicotiana undulata; assembly: GCA_005239495.1. Classification (NCBI taxonomy): domain Eukaryota; kingdom Viridiplantae; phylum Streptophyta; class Magnoliopsida; order Solanales; family Solanaceae; genus Nicotiana; species Nicotiana undulata. The sequence continues at coordinate 3,349 of ML254902.1, read as the reverse complement.
CAGTACAACTAATGAAAATAAACTTCAATACAACACACATAATTAAAGTTCGGTAAATGAAAATAAATGACACAATAAACATAAAGATAAAGTAATACACTAAACACATACGTGTCAATGTTTATGTAACGACCCGGTCCGTCGTTACGCAGTATACGCATCTATTCCTTTATTTCTGTCTTGTAGTAGCTTGGTTAGACTGTTCATGGAGTGTTGAGGTTGGTTGGTTCGGGTTCAGAGTGAAAATAGAGTGGATTGAGACACTTAGTCTCTAACAAGAGCTTTAGAGTTGGAAAAGTCAACCCGGAGTTGACTTATTGGTAAACAAACTCGGAATGTGGATTTTACGTTCGGATAGCTTCGTTAGGTGATTTGGGACTTAGGAGTGTGTTCAGAATATTTTTAGGATGCCCGGTGAGAATTAGGCTTGAATTGGCGAACTTAGTATTTTGGCGAACTCCGGTTGATAGGCGAGATTTTGATCCGAGGGTCGGAATGGGATTTCGAGAGTTGCTGTAGCTTCGTTAGGTCATTTTGGACTTGCCCGCATAGTTTCAGGTCATTCAGAGATGGTTTGGTTGGGTTTTTGATCAAATGAGTGTTTCGGAAGTTTTTGGGAATCATAGGCTTGAATTGGATGAGAATTTATGGTTTTGATGTTGTTTTTGGTGTTTTAATGGCTCGACTAAGTTTGAATAACCATGTTTGATATGTTGGTAAGTTTGGTTGGGGTCCCGAGGGGCTCGGGTTTGATTTCGGACGTTAAACGGAGAAATTGGGACTTGAAATGCAGCTGAAGCTGCTACTGCTGGTGTGATCGCACCTGCGATGCTTGGGCCGCAGGTGCGGACACTGCAGGTGCGAGGGTGAAGGCGCAAGGGCGGAAATAGTCGCAAGGGCGGAAGGACAATCGCACCTGCGATTTCGCAGGTGCGGGAAATGGGTTCGCAGGCGCGGGCTCTGAGTGTTAAGTGAAGGACCGCAGGTGCGGTCGATATGTCGCCCCTGCGGTACCGCTGTTGCGATAAAGAGGCCGCAGGTGCGAGGTCTGGGATTTTAAGTGAGTTCTGAAGGTGCGGTCAAAATGTCGCGCCTGCGGAGTCGCAGGTGCGGGAGAAACACCGCTGTTGCGGAAATGCTTGGGCAGAACTATAAAAGGCAGCCTTCGCGAAATTAGTCTTCTTTCACCGTTTTTTGCACTCGGGTTGGAGTTTTTGAAGGGGTTTGAAGAGGGATTTCGTTGTTTCTTCAAGGAGGTAAGTTTCTTGGACTCAAAACTCGTTATATTGTGCATTAAGAACGATTTTAGGTTGAAATCATGGGTAAAAACAGTAGAAAAATGGTGGTTAGGGCTTGGGTTTAAGAGAAGAAGAATGGGGGAATTGGAGGACCATTTGAGGTCCGATTTTCGTGTTCTTGGTATTGTTAGACTCGGGAAAAGACAAGGAACCTAATGTTTTGAAAATTTCTGACTTTCGAGACGTGGGCCCGATGGTCGGGTTTTGACCGAATTCTGGATTTTGGTATTTTTGCTAAATTTTGATTTGGGGATTGTTCCTTAGCACATTGTGACGCTATGTAATTAATTATTGATAGATTTGGAGCATTTGGAGGCCGATTCTTGAGGAAAGGGCCAGGCAGAGTAGAGTTCATCCGGTTTCGAGGTAAGTAACGGCTTCAACCTTGGAACTGAGGGGTTCAAAACCCCAATGTACATGCTAATTGATGATAGTTACTATGATACACTCGCCAAGTGACGGGCATATGAGTGTTGGTTGAATTGTTGTGGCCCGGCTTATCCCCAGGCGCGGTTTAACTATTATTCCACCATGATTTCGGTACTGTGAACGCTATTAATGTGTTGAAACTAAAA
>ML254901.1:0-16333 GCA_005239495.1 Nicotiana undulata | reverse complement strand
AAACGAGCCATAATTTAAGCACTATGGTATTAAATGTGCCGAAATTCTCCGGCACATCAGCTAATTGAAACACATGAGAGACAGAAGTAAAGCAACATATAAGAGAGCACATAGGTTTAAGCTTCATGGCATAATGAACAACATTAGGAATGGAAACATACCAGTTAAAGGCAGGAAGATGAAAAGTATGCAAGACTCAGTGGTCTAGCCTTGGCTTTCAGTCGGCTAGACAGTGCAATGAACACAAGTAGCAAAAAAAGGTTTTAATGAGAACAAAGTTTGTGTGTGAGTGTGTTTGTGAACTATTGTTCGTGTTTGAAGAATCAGAATGAGAGTGTATATATAGCACTTAGTGAGGTAAAACAAATAAGGTAAAGAGGAAATCACAATTCGTAAAACAATCAAATAAAATCAATCAGCCAATTAGGGAATCAATTCCTATAGAGAAATCCGGAAAAGACCCCTTAAATTGGGGAGAGTCAATTAACGGTACAAAACTAGGCTCAAATAAGTCAAGCAATCAATCTCATACCATATAGGAGTCAATCAAATCCCCAAACCATACTGATAGTTTTATTAAGGCAAGTATAACTAATCAAGGTCACAAATAAGGAAATAGGTAAAAATCCCGGGAAATACTGATTTTAACAGGAAAAAATTATTCGAAACCTGAATAGAATCAGTCAATATAACTAGTTAACAGAAATAAACACAATAAAGGGAAATTTTTTAAGAAATCAGTGTCACAAACAGAAACCTCTAGGGTTTAAGCATATACACAAATATTAACCAAACCAGTAAAGAAATAATCAAATTCAACACTTGAAAGTTAGTAAAACCTTTTGAAGAAACTTAGGATGAACCCTAACTTCAGAAAAAGTAATGGAATCGAAATAGTTAACCAAAACAAAAGATTTTTGAGGGAAAGTACCAAATAACACACGAATCGTTTCAAATCTATAAAGATCTGAACAAACCCAAGTAGTCGTAAAACTAGGGTTTTTCAAAAACAACATGGATGAAAGAAACTCGGTCAAAAGCCATAGATTCGAACTAAAAATAGGAGGAAATCAACACTCACAAACGAGAATGGCCATAGACAGGCCTGTAAACAAGTTTCGGACAAAAAACAAGTTGAATCTCTTTGAGATTCCCTTAAGAATCCATGTAATCAAACAACCAGAAGGTGTAGAAGGCCGGAAAGTACAAAGAAACTCCCTAGACGGGGAGTTTTGCCGGTGATGGCGATTAGGGTTTAGGGAGTGGTTGAGAGAGAATGGAGGGATTAGGGAAAGCAGTGACGGCAGAAGAATGGGGAATGAGAGGTTAGGGTTAGTCGTTTAGATTTAAAAAAAGGTAAGAAATGATGTGGATCGTTGATCTTAGAGATCAACGACCACGATTAGGCGAGGTATTGGGTCGGGTAGGTACAGGATTGGGCCTGGGGTTGAATTGGGCTACGTTTTAGAGGGTTTGGGCTGATATAAAGGGTTAGGTCCAAAAATTAAAAGGAATTAAAAGGGCTATTTGTTAAATACCCAATTAATTAATAAAATAATTTGTAAACATAATTAACAGATTATAAAAAATAATTTTCATGCGTAAAAATATTTTTAAAAAATTACTTAATATTTGAAAAATACAAAAAGCTATGTTCAGGTAAAATAATGTAATAATGCATACATAGGCTATAATTGCAAAGTTATTGCAATTATAACCCAAAAATATAAATATGGCTCTTAATGAAATAATTAAAGCTTAGTTTAAATATAAATAGTGAAATTAGTAATAACAATTGTTATAAAATTATTTGTGATAAAATTAGTAATTATTTATATAATAAAATACTGGGATAAATTAATTAAAAATTCTTTAAAAAATGTATAAATTATGGAAAAATATGAATTAAGGATAATGCATTGTTTTGAGGGTAAGTATGCATTTTAAAAATATTATAGGGAAAAATTGGGTATCAACAGCTGCCCTTCTTTACCCGGGAAGGATGAAAGAGTTGTCGGGTAAAGATATGATGACCAATTTTGACGGAGTAGGATGATTTGAGAGAAGTAGGTCGCACTCTGGTTTCTGAGCTGCCTACATATCCCTGGTTTTACAGGAATCAGGGCGTGTGTAGTTCTGGATTCATCGGCGGAATATACCGATGAAGTTATCACAAGGACGGACACAAGATTTTGGAATAGGTGAAATGGTCGCGCTGAGCGGTCAAGTTGTAGGTAGTGTGAAGAAACTAGAGCAGGATTGCTCATGGGGGTAACGGTTGCTCGTCAGGCTATCTGCAAGTAAAAGATGTACTACAAGCATATATATGTATTTAAATTTAAACGTGATGCAAATTCCCTTCAGACCATGAGAATCGTCTTTGGACGGTTGAGGATGACGTCCTTAGACCATGATGTCTTGAGCCATGAATTGTTTAGTGAGGGAATCGCAGGCCATGAAATGATGTTCTCGGGCCATGGAAATGGTGCCTCCGAACCATGACGCCTTTGAATAATATGTGCAAGTTTGAGAGATCCTCAGGCCATGCCATGGCATCTTCCGTCTATGAGGGCCTTCAGACTATGACGCCTTCGGACAAATTGGCGATATTTCATCCCATGATGTGCAAAGATGTGATGCTAGGAGAAACAAGACAGGGCTTAGTTGTAACAACCCGGCCGGTCGTTTTGTGAGATTAGCCCCGTTATTCATGTTTCTTCTTTGTCATGCATTTCTTAACCTGTTTATGATGTGTTGGGGTCGGTTGGTTCAGGGTTGGAGTGGTTGTGGTGAGTATTGAGACACTTAGTCTCTTAAACTGGCTTAATGGTTAGAAAAGTCAATCGGGAGTTGTCTATTAGGTAAACGACCTCGGAATGTGGATTTTATGGCTCGGAAGCTTCGTTAGGTGATTTGGGATTTAGGAGTGTGTTCGGAATGGGGTTTTGATGCCCGAAGTAGAATTAGGCTTGAATTGGCGAAAGAGATTTTTTGGCAATTTCCGGTAGGCATTGGGAAATTAGCTTTCGGGGTCGAATTGGAATTTTGGAAGTGGGAACAGGTCCGTAGTGTCATTTTGGAAGTGTGTGCAAATTTCCAGGTCATTCAGACATGTTTTGGTTAGTTTCGGCATCGTAGATGATTTTCGGAAGTTTGAAGATTCTTGGGCTTGAATCATGAGTTGAATCGGTGTTTCGATGTTATTTTGGATGTTCCTAGGGTTCGACTAAGTCCGCGTGATCATTTATGACTTGTTTGTGTTTTTGGTTGGGGTCCCAAAGGGCTCGGGTTGGTTTCGGATAGCCATCGGGGAGTTGGAAGTTGGAAAGATGCAGCAAAAATACTGTTGGTGCTGCCCTTCTGGTGTGGCCGCACCTGCGGAAGGGAAGCCGCAGGTGCGATGGTCGCAGGGCGGAAAATTTCCAGGTTGAGGAAGTCCGTAGGTGCGAGATTTGGACCGCATGTGCGGGAATTTAGCTGCAGGTGCGAGAAATGATATTTAAGTTGGGTTCCGCAGGTGCTCACCTGGGACCGCAGGTGCGAAGAAATGACCGCAGGTGCGGCTTGACTAGACATGAAGTATAAATACCCAGCCTTCGCGAATTTGAGTTGTTTCACCAATATTTTCATCCGGAATTGAGCTTTGAGAGAGGGTTTTGAAGGGGGAATTCAAGAGAACTTTGCGGAGGTAAGATTTTTGAACTTAAAACTCATTTCTATGTGAATATTGGACTGATTTAGGGTGTAATCTATGGACATTAGTGCCTAAATTGGGGGTTTAGGGCTTGTGAATTTGGAGACTTTTATTGAGGAATTGAATGGTCAATTGTGGTTGAATTTTGATGTATTTTATATGGGTAGACTCGTAGAAGAATAATGATTCTAGTTTTGTGATTTTTATTGAATTCCGAGACGTGGGCCTGGGGGTCGGGTTTGGCCAATTTCGGGATTTGTGCTTAATTTTTTAATGGGTTTCGTCTCCCTAGCATATATTGATGATAATGATCTGGTTTTGGTTAGATTTGGAGCGATCGGAGGCCAATTCGAGGGGCAAGCTCATCGCGGAGTAGTTTTTGGGCCGGTTTGAGGTAAGTAACGATTGTAAATCTAGACCTGAGGGTATGAAACCCCGGTATTTTGTATTGTTTTGATGAATGAGGTGACACACATGCTAGGTGATGAGCGTGTGGGCGTGCACTGATAGGGATTGTGACATGGTCCGTCCCGTAGCGACTTAAGCAGCATGTTTTATCTGAAATCATATGATATCCTATATTTTTGAAGTTTATATTATATTATGGATTGTATGCCATGTTTGGGGCCTTGTGCGGACCTGTTTAGACCCTCAGGGGTATTTTTCCACTATTCTCCAACTACTTTTGATAGAAAATTTATGAACTCAGTCATGCTTTATATCTGTTGTTGTTATCACTATTATCACCATATTCTAGAATATTGTGAGGTATTTTGGGTTGAGTCCCATGAGTTGTGATGAGGTTCTCGAGTGGCTTGTGAGGATGACTGAGTGAGGCCGAGAGTCGAGTTATGAGGATAGTTATGGATCGTGATGCACACCGCAGTAGATATTATGTGGATCAGGCTGCACGTCGTAGCAATATATATATATATTAGATCGGGCTGCACGCCGCAGTGATATAGCGCTTGGGCTGAAAGATCCCCTCTAGGAGTCTGTACACCCCCAGTGAGCGCAGTCGACTACTATTTGGATCGGGCTGCACGCCGCAGCGTATGTTATGTGGATCGGGCTGCACGCCGCAGCGTTATGTGTATACATGGTACCTGTTGAGTGAGAGTGTTGAGTGTGAGCATTAGCTTATGATAGTGGAGTCCTGAGTGACTGAGAGGCTTTATTCACGAGTGACACTGTGTCTGAGAGCCTATTATTTATAAAACCATTATTTTTCACTCTTCTTTACACTGAGCCTCTTTGATAAATGTTGAACTAATATTTTGTACAAGATTAAATGGAAAACTGGAGTTTTTGAAATACTTGGTACAAGTAGATTTTGACTTGATTTATTTACCTTCACTGGCGCTTATTATATGACATTAAAAAGTTTAAATGCTCGTCACTGCACTCAAGTCTTTAGTTATGGTTGTTACTTACTGAGTTGGCGTACTCACGTTACTCCTTGCACCTTGTGTGAAGATCTAGGTACCGGGTCAGAGCGCTAGCTGACGTCCACTTGCTTTGGAGCTTGCTCGAGGATAGAGGTAGTTGTTTGGCGTCCACAGCGTGCCTTTTCCTTTCCTAGTTTATAGATTTCTCGTATTTTCTGGACTTGTATTAGCAAAGACATGATATCATATAGTGTATTAACTCCTTTGGATGCTCATGACAGTTGACTCCGGATGTTGGGGTCATGGTTAGACTTGATCTTTCTGTTATTATTACTGTTAAACATGCTTTAAAATGGGGATCCTAAATTATATATTATGACTTATGATTTAAACGGAAAGTTTTATCTGTTATTCTCGGTAGTTTAGCTAGCCTAGTTTCACGATAGGCGCCATCATGGCCAGCAGTGATTTAGGGTCGTGAAAAGTTGGTATCAGAGCCTAGGTTACATATGACTCAACGGTCATGGGTAGGTTTAGTAGAGTCTTGCGCATCGGTACGGAGACGTCTTTACTTATCTTCGAGAGGCTACAAAACCATTAGGAATAATCCCACATTCTTGAATTCTGTCGTGCGAATCTGTTGATTCTGGAAATCTAAACTTCTGTTGTTTCATTATCTCATAGATGGTGAGGACATGCGCTACCGATAAGGGTGACCAGACACCAATCAGACTAGCAAGAGGTTAAGGACGCGATCGAGGCCGTGGTAGAGGTGCAGCCCGTGCGGCAGCCAGGGCAGTACCCGTGGATCCGCCTACCATTCAGAATTAGTTTCCAGCCGCAGATATTCTAGTGGGATAGGCCCAGGCACTGACTGTGTCCATTGTTATTCTGGGTCTTCAGGAGACTCTGGCTTAGATTCTGACTGTATGCACGAGTCTTGCTCAGGAAGTCGTTGTATCTACTAATGCCTCTACTTCTCAAGTTGGGAGAGGCACTCAGACTCCAACTTCCCGAACACCTGAGCAGGTTACTCAGGGACTTCAGACACCGGGGGCAGCTCCAGCCCAGCCGATTGCCCCAGCTCAGGATTTTGTGGTTCCAACCATGCCAGATGACGAGCAGCGCAGGTTGGAGAGATTTAGTAGACTTCAGCCTCTGACATTCAGTGGTACTGAGGGTGAGGACGCCCAGGGTTTCTTGGACAAGTGTCAGAGGATGCTTCGTACTGCAGGAATACTGGAGACCAGTGGGGTCTCGTTTGCTACTTTTTAGTTTTCTGGGGCTGCTTTTACTTGGTGGGAGTCTTATGAGAGGCGTAGGCCTGTTGGTGCAGCACCCCTTACTTGGAAGCAGTTCTCCATTATCTTCTTGGAGAAGTATGTTCCCCAGGCTCATAGAGAGGAGCTGTGTACACAGTTCGAGCAGCTGCGTCAGGGTGAGCTGATAGTGATGCAGTATGAGATGAGATTTTCAGAGCTTGCCTGACATGCTTCAGAGTTGGTCCCTACTGAGAGAGCGAAGATCAGGAGGTTTGTGGATGGCCTCACTTACCAGCTTCGTATTTTGATGTCCAGAGAGAGAGTATCGGGTGCCATTTTTTAGCAGGTTGTGGATATCGCCTGGGATATTGAGGCAGTTCGCCGTCAGGAGCGGGATGAGAGGAAGGCCAAGAGGCCTCGTGGATCTGGTAGTTTCAGTGATGCTCCTCCCAGAGGGCAGTTTCATCATGGTAAAGGCCGCTCATTTAGGCCTCCTCAGTCAGTTCGCCCCAGCTTATAGTGGTGTATCATCGGGGCAGGGTCCCCGCAGCTCTCATCTGGGCCGTTCTTCATTCAGTTCTCTTCCAGCCCAGAGTTCATCCCGAGCACCATCTATTCAGGGTTCCTCCATGCATGGGTCTTCTAGTGGATATCCTGGTGCCAGGGGTTCCTTTCAGTCCCCGTCTCCCGCACCAGGGAGTTGTTATGAGTCCGGAGAGTTCAGGCACATGAGGAGACAGTGTCCTCGTCTTCTTGGGGGTCTATCTCAGTTGAGGAGTCAGCCTTCGACTTTAGCTCATGTTACTTCACCACCCACCCAGGCAACTAGGGGTGGAAGTCACGCAGCTAGAGGCCGCCCTAGAGGAGGAGGTCGAGCAGGTGGAGGTCAGGCTCGTATCTATGCACTCCCAGCCAGGCCAGATGCTATGGCCTCTGATACAGTGATCACATGTATTATATAAATCTGTCACCGAGATGCTTTGGCCTTATTTAACCCTCGTTCCACATATTCTTATGTTTCGTCATATTTTGCCCATTTTCTGGATATGCCCCGTGAGTCTTTAGTTACATCTGTTCATGTGTCGACTCCGGTGGGTGATACCTTCATTGTGGACTATGTGTATCGATCATGTGCGATATCTATTGGGGGTCTAGAGACCCGAGTGGACCTATTGTTGCTTAGCATGGTTGATTTTGATGTGATATTGGGCATGGATTGGCTATCTTCGTGTCATAATGTTCTTGATTATCATGCTAAGACCGTGACCTTAGCCATGCCAGGATTTTCGAGGGTTGAGTGGAGAGGTTCTATTGAGTATATGCCTAGAAGAAGGATTTCTTACCTGAAGTCCCAGCGTATGGTAGATAAAGGTGTTTATCGTATTTGGATTTTTTGAGGGATGTCAGTGGTGAGGTTCCCACTATTGATTCTGTTCCTGTTGTCCGTGATTTTCCGGACGTGTTTCCTGCAGACCTGCCATGCATGCCACCTGACAGGGATATTGATTTTGGTATTGATCTAGTGTCAGGCACAGAACCTATTTCTATCTCACCATATCGTATGGCACCAGCGGAGTTGAAGGAGTTGAAAGAGCAGCTTCATGAACTCCTAGATAAGGGGTTCATTCGGCCTAGTGTGTCACCTTGGGGTGCACCGGTGTTGTTTGTGAAGAAAAATGATGGTTTTATGTGTATGTGTATTGATTATCGGCAGTTGAACAAGGTTACGGTGAAGAACATGTATCCTTTGCCTCGCATAGATGACTTGTTTGATCAGTTGCAGGGTGCCAGGGTATTTTCCAAGATTGACTTGCGTTCTGGCTATCATCAGTTGAAGATTCGGGAGCCCGACATCCCGAAGTCTGCCTTCAGGACTAAGTATGGTCACTATGAGTTTCTTGTCATGTCATTTGGGCTGACCAATGCCCCATCAGCCTTTATGCACTTGATGCACAGTGTGTTCTGGTATTATCTTCATTCTTTCGTCATCGTGTTTATTGGCGATATCTTGGTGTATTCCCGATCTCGTGAGGATCATGAGCAGCATTTGAGGATTGTGCTTCAGACTTTGAGGGAGAAACGTTGTATGCAAAATTTTCTAAGTGTGAATTCTGGCTTTGATTCAGTCGCATTTTTAGGCCATGTGGTATCTTTTGATGGGATCAAGGTAGATTCGAAGAAGGTGGATGTGGTTTAGAGTTGGCCTAGACCGTCATCAGCTATCGAGATCTGTAGTGTCCTTGGTTTGGCAGGGTACTATCTTCGCTTTGTAGAGGGATTTTCATCTATTGCAGAACCTATGACCAGACTGACCCAGAAGGGTGCTCAGTTTAGGTGGACTGAGGAGTGTGAGGAGAGCTTTCAGAAGCTCAAGTCAGCTTTTACTACAGCTCCGGTGTTTGTTTTGCCTACGGGTTCAGGTTCTTATATAGTTTATTGTGATGCCTCAAGAGTTAGCCTTGGAGCGGTATTGATGCAGGACGGTAGGGTGATTGCCTACACGTCCAGACAGTTGAAGGTGCATGAGAAGAACTATCCAGTACATGATCTTGAGTTAGCAGCCATTGTCCACGCCTTGAAGATTTGGCGTCATTATTTGTATGGGGTGCATTGTGAGATTTTCACTGATCACCGTCGTTTGTAGCATCTTCTTAAGCAGAAGGATTTGAATTTGCATCAGAGGAGATGGTTGGAGCTTCTCAAGGACTATGATATCACTATTCTATACCATCCAGGGAAGGCCAGTGTGGTGGCCGATGCCTTGAGTCGGAGAGCAGAGAGTTTGGGGAGTCTAGCATATCTTCCAGCAGCAGAGAGACCATTAGCACTTGATGTCCAGGCCCTAGCGGGTCAGTTGGGGAGATTGGATCTATTAGAGCCCCGCTGGGTGTTATCTCGTGTAGCCTCCAAGTCTTCTCTTTATGAACAGATTAGAGCACGCCAGTATGATGACCCACACTTGCTCGTTCTTCAGGATATGGTCCGACGAGGTGATGCCAGGGATGTAGTTATTGGTGACGATAGGGCTATGAGGATGCAGGTTCGGATTTGTGTGCCCAATGTGGATGGGCTTCGAGAGTTAATTCTAGTAGAGGCCCATAGCTCGCGGTATTCCATCCATCCAGGTGCCGCGAAGATGTACCAGGATCTGAGACAGCATTATTGGTGGAGGCGGATGAAGAGGGATATTGTTGAGTTTGTGGCTCGATGTCACAACTGTCAGCAGGTTAAGTATGAGCACTAGAGACCAGGGGGATTGCATTAGAGGTTGGATATTCTGGAGTGGAAGTGGGAGCGGATCACCATGGACTTTGTAGTTGGGTTTCCACGGACTTCGAGGAGGTTTGATGCTATATGGGTAATTATGGATCGGCTGACTAAGTCCACGCACTTCATTACTATTGGTGCTACATATTCTTCGAAGCAGTTAGCTGAGATTTATATCCGGGAGATTGTCCGGTTACATGGCGTTCCAGTTTCTATCATTTCTGACAGAGGTACTGAGTTCACATCTCAGTTTTGGAGGGTCGTGCAGAGAGAGTTGGGTACTCAGGTGGAGTTGAGCACCGCATTTCATCCTCAGACCGACGGGCAGTTAGAGCATACTATTTAGATTCTGGACTTGTGTCATTGATTTTGGGGGTTCATGGGACCAGTTTCTGCCACTCGCGGAGTTTGCATACAATAGTAGTTATCAGTCAAGTATCCATATGGCTCCGTATGAGTCTTTAAATGGTAGGAGGTGTAGATCTCCGGTTGGTTGGTTTGAGCCGGGTGAGGCTAGGCTATTGGGCACAGACTTGGTACAAGATGGGTTGGATAAGGTGAAGTTAATTCAGGAGCGGCTTCGCACGGCGCAGTCTAGGCAGAAGAGTTACGCGGACCGGAAGTGGGATATTAGCTATCGGGGTCAGAATGGAATTTCGGAAGTGGGAACATGTCCGTAGTGTCATTTTGGACTTTTGTGCAAATTTTCAGGTCATTCAGACGTGTTTTGGTTAGTTTCGGCATTGTAGATGATTTTCAGAAGTTTGAAGAATATTAGGCTTGAATCATGAGTTGAATCGGTGTTTCGATGTTATTTTGGGTGTTCTGAGGGTTCGACTAAGTCCAGGTGATCATTTATGACTTGTTTGTGTTTTTGGTTGGGGTCCCGAGGGGCTCGGGTTGGTTTCAGATAGCCATCGGGGAGTTGGAAGTTGGATAGATGCAGCAGAAATGCTACTGGTGTGGCCGCACCTGCGGAAGGGAAGCCGCAAATGCGATGGATGCAGGTGCGGATGAGGGGATCAAGTGCGGAAAATTGACAGGTTTAGGAAGTCCGCAGATGCGAGATTTGGTATTTAAGTTGGGTTCCGCAGGTGCGAAGAAATGACCGCAGGTGCGGTTTCACTGGGCAGGAAGTATAAATACCCAGCCTTAGCGAATTTGAGAGAGGGTTTTGAAGGGGAACTCAACAGAACTTCGTGGAGGTAAGATTTTTGAACCTAAAACTCATTTCTATATGAATATTGGACTGATTTAGGGTGAAATCTACGGAAATTAGTGCCTAAATTGGGGGTTTAGGGCTTGGGAATTTGGAGACTTTGATTGAGGAATTGAAGGGTCAATTGTGTTTTGATTTTGATGTATTTTATATGGGTAGACTCGTGGAAGGATAAGAATTCTAGTTTTGTGATTTTTATTGAATTCGAGACATTGGACCTGGGGTCGGGGTTGGCCAATTTCGGTATTTATGCTTTATTTTTGTTATTTTTGAGTGGGTTTCGTCTCCCTAACACATATATTGATGATAATGATCTGGTTTTGGTTAGATTTGGAGCGATCGGAAGCCAATTCGAAGGGCAAGAGCATCGCAGAGTAGTTTTCGGGCCGGTTTGAGGTAAGTAACGATTGTAAATCTAGACCTGAGGGTATGAACCCATGGTACTTTGTATTATTTTGATGAATGAAGTGACGCACTTGCTAGGTGATGAGCGTGTGGGCGTGCACCGATAGGGATTGTGACTTGGTCCGTCTCGTAGCAACTATTAAGCCGCGTTTTTTATTTGAAATCATATGATATCCTGTATTTTTAAAGTTTATACTATATTATGGGTTGTATGCCATGTTTGGGGCCTTGCCGACCTGTTTAGACCCTCAAGGGTATTTTTTCACTATTCTCCCACTACTTTTGATAGAAAATTTATGAACTCAATCATGCTTTATATCTGTTGTTGTTATCACTGTTATCACCTTGTTCTAGAATACTGTGAGGTATTTTGGGCTGAGTCCCGTAAGTTGTGATGAGTTTCCCGAGTTGCTTGTGAGGATGAATGAGTGAGGCCGGGAGCCGAGTTGTGAGGATAGTTATGGATCGGGCTGCACGCCGCAGGAATATATATATTGGATCGGGCTGCACGCCGTAGCGATATAGCGCTTGGGCTGAAGGAGCCCCTCCTGGAGTCTATACACCCCAAGTGAGCACAATAGACTATTATTTGGATCGCGCTGCACGCCGCAGAGGTTATGTGTATACTTGGTACCTGTTGAGTGAGAGTGTTGAGTGTGATCATTAGCTTATGGTAGTGGAGTCCTGAGTGACTAAGAGGCTTTATTCATGAGTGACACTATGCCTGAGAGCCTATTATTTATGAAACCATTATTTTTCACTCTTCTTTATACTAAGCCTCTTTGATAAATGTTGAACTAGTGTTTTGTACAAGATTAAAAGGAAAACTGGAGTTTGTGAAATACTTGGTACACGTAGATTTTGACTTGATTTATTTACCTTCACTGACACTTATTATATGAAATTAAAAAGTTTAAATGCTCGTCACTGCACTCAAGTCTTTAGTTATGGTTGTTACTTGCTGAGTTGGTGTACTCACGTTACTCCCTACACCTTGTGTGCATATCCAGGTATCGGGTCAGAGCGCTAGCTGACGTCCACTTGCTTTGGAGCGTGTTCGAGGATAGAGATAGCTATTTGGTGTCCATAGCGTGCCTTTTTCCTTTCCTAGTTCATAGATTTCTCATATTTTCTGGACTTGTATTAGTAAAGACATGATATCATACAGTGTATTTACTCCTTTAGATGGTCATGACAGTTGACTCCGGATGTTGGGGTCATTGTTAGACTTGATCTTTCTGTTATTATTACTATTAAACATGCTTTAGAACGGGGATCCTAAATTAAATATTATGACTTATGATTTAAACAGAAAGTTTTATCTATTATTCTCGGTAGTTTGGCTAGCCTAGTTTCACGATGGGATCCATCACGGCCAGTAATGATTTAGGGTCGTGACATTAGCCTTGCTTAAAGTTGAGGGTAGAGCTTAGCCCAAAAGAAAATAGATAGTGCAAGGGAGAGAGTACTTAGTCTCGTGCGAGGTTCGGGACAGGGCTTAGTCCCATGCAAAGATTGAGACAGGGCTTAGTCTCGTGCAAATGAAAGGCAATGCTTAGCCTTGTGCAGATATGGAGGCAGGGCTTAGCCTCATGCGAGATTGAGACAGAGCTTAGTCTCATGCAGAAATTTGGGACAGGGCTTAGTCCCATGCAAATTGAAGGCAGTGCTTAGCCTTATGCAGGTAGAGAGGCGGGGCTTAGCATCATGCAAGATTAAGACAGAGCTTAGCATCATGCAAGATTGAGACAAAGCTTAGTCTCATGCAGAAATTCGGGACAGGGCTTAGTCCCATGCAAGTAGAAGGCAATGCTTAGCCTTATGAAAATATGGAGGTAGGGCTTAGCCTCGTGCAATATTTGGGACAGGGCTTAGTCACATGCAAGGTGAAGGCAATGCTTAGCCTTAAGCAAATATGGAGGCAGGGCTTAGCCTCATGCAAGATTGAGACAAGGCTTAGTCTCATGAAATTAAAAGGCAGCGCTTAGCCTTATGCAAATATGGAGGCAGGGCTTAGCCTCATGCAAGATTTAGAGAAGGATTAGTCTCATGCAATTAAAAGGCAACGCTTAGCCTTATGCAAATATGGAGGCAGGGCTTAGACTCATGCAAGATTTGGGACATGGCTTATTCTCATGCAAATAGAAGGCAATGCTTAGCCTTATTGGCTAGCCTGGTTCCACGACAGGCGCCATCAAAACCCGGAAACGGGTCGTGACAATTAATACATGCTAAAAGAACAAAGCCCATGCGAAAATTATCAAATTAAATAAAAAATTCCGAAATTGGCCAAACCTGACCCCCGGGCCCACGTCTCGGAATCCGACAAAAATTATAAAACTATAATCCTTATTCTTTCACGAGTCTACCCATATCAAATTCATCAACATCTGACATCAAATGGACATTCAATTCTCCAAAATAAACTCTCCAATTTTCCTCCATTTGTCTCCAAATTTTCACCCCAAATTCCCAATTTAGATGACAAAAAACAAGACACAATCATGGAATTTAACCAAATTAAGTGAAGAACACTTACCCCAATCACTTCTCTGAAAATCCCTTCAAAAATCGCTTCAATCCGAGCTCTATAGCTCCAAAAATTGTCGAAACCCTCGAAATAGATGTGAGCACGTGATTTTTCACCCACCATATACTCCTACAAAATTCAATACAATAAATTAATTTTACAAATTTTTATTGAATTTTAGTAATTAATTGTGAATTATTTGCGTTTTCATATTTATAATTATCTTTTAAAATTATTAAAATTGCATCACTATTATCAAGGAATTATGAATTTATTATTTGTGATTAATTGAATTAAAAAATAAACGAATGATGGTTATTTGATGTAATGTAGTTTTGACAACTAATTACTAAAATTAAACATTTTTTTATCCAATAAATTATGGATTTAATTAGGAGTATAAAGTTAATTATTTTATTCTTAATTAAGCTATGATTAGATGAAATTAAGGTTAGAATTAATTATTACATGTTTTCTTTTGAATTTGATTAGGTTAGTGTTAATTAATATTTATTTAGGCCTAATTAATCCTAATATATCAAAGTAGGACCTGGGCTAATTTGCCCAGGCCCAAAAGAAGTGTCTCTACACTACAAACGACCCAGCCCAACGAGCTACCCAGCCTGCCCCAGCCGTTGGATCATCTTGATCCAATGGTCCTAAACTAGTGACCCCTTAAGTATAAAACTGTCTCAAACTCCCCCTACCCCCTCAAGACTCAAAGTCTAACACCTCAAAGACCCGCCTCTCTCTTATCTCTCTAGACTCCGCCCTGAACCGCCGCCTACCGCCCTAGCTCCGCTGGCCAGAAATCGTCTCCGACGGTGGAGCACCACAAATCGACCCCAAATCTTTACTGGACAATACTCATATCCTCCTTAACCCCGTCCCACCATTGATTTCCCCAAAGAATCGTTCGGTTGTGAGTAATTTCGGATCTAAAAAATTTGTCAAAACCCTAAAGCCCGTTGAAGACGATTTCAAGCGGATCTGTGACTCAAACTCACATGAGTCGATGGCTCTTGACAAGAGTCATCGATTCATGTGAGTAGGAGTCATTTTTGGAGGTCGCCGGAGTCCGTCTAAACTCCGAAAAGTCGCCGGAGTTCATCCAAACCACGCCACTGGTACCTCCCCCTATCTTTGTTTATTATTCTTCTTTTTCCTTTATTTGTTTTTTCTTTTCGTAAAACAGAATCACATGTGTTGCTAGGTTACTGTAAAGACCCGTAAAATTTCTTGTTTAAAAATAATGCCTGAATAAGCCCCCGAGCTGTTATATTGGTGGAAATTCTTAAAACGGACCTTGATTTTTCGTAAAAGTACCTCGAGAGTTGAAAGAACTTAATTTTTCCAGAAATTTGGGTGTTATGCGACGCACTATGCGATCGCATAACGTGTATGCAGACCGCATAGTTGTCGCATACACGGGTAGATCACTGTCCAACCGAAGGGGTGTTATACGACGCTCAATGCGATCACATAACGTGTATGCGGACCGCATAGTGGTCGCATACACGGGCAGAATGTTTCCAAATTTTGGCTCATCTGAGGGCCATTATGCGGTCCAATATGCGGACCGCATGTCAGGAATGTGATCGCATTCCTGACTNTTTAACCCCTGCCCCCTTTCATTTTAACTGGTTTCTGAACAAAATAGAGAGAAGTGAGAGTGGGTTCTAGAGAGAGAAGTCCTCATCTTCCCCAAATTGGTCCTACATCTCTACCTAGGCTTGGAAGTTTATCAAGCAGTAGTCATCTTCTTCATCATAAGAGGTAAGCCTTCACCCTATTTTCTCAAATTCAAGGGATTTAACTAAGAATAAAGCACACATAGGTTGGTTCTTGGGAATGAAAAGTTGGGACCTTGAATGCATGTGAATAATCTTCCATAACCTAGCAAAGGGAAGCAAGTAGAGTAATCTTTCACTAAAAAGGGTTTAGTCAATCTAAGGGATCCCATAGTGTTTGATAAAATGCTCAAATGAACTCGAGACTCCTAATTCTAAGATTAATATGTTGCATTGTGAACTAGATTGACGGTGCTAGGCGGTTCGGTGAACTGCAATAGAAATTAAAAAAATGAAAACTCGACTCCAGGTATGTATGGCTAACTTTAATCTTTGTAAGTGTTCGAGCATACGGTACGCGTATTGTTATGAATATGTGTAACTGGTTGTCCAAATTATGTTGAAGTGTCAAGTGTATTACTTGTCTGTCATTAGTTGATCACCACACTACCATGCTATGTAAAATGGTGCTAGGAGGATAATGAATCCGAGAGTATGAATGTATATGCTAAAGGCTATGTAAAGAAGTTGTATCCTTATTGCTGAAATCTTCTGTGATTAAATTGTGATTTGCCATCGTTGATATGAGATGTGATTGCTTGGTGGGATCGGGTTGCGCACCGCAACAAGGGAGATAAGGGTGAGATTATTTGTCATGTGGGATCGGGTTGCACGCCGCAACAGAAACATAATAAATGATTGTTATTGTCAGATAGGATCGGGTTGTGCGCCGCAACAGAAGAAATAAGGGTGAAATGTGAGAAGGGACAAGGGTGGA
>ML254898.1:81344-93655 GCA_005239495.1 Nicotiana undulata | reverse complement strand
TCTATAATCGCCCATAAACGCGTTTTAATGATTAGAATACTTACCTCTATGAAGAACAAGAGCCCCTCGTGACCCCAACCAAACTTACCAACATATCCCTTAACATCATTCAAACTTATTTGCACTCTAAAAACATCAAAACTAACATCAAAGCACCAAAATTACATCGGATTCAAGTCTATGATTTCCAAAAAACTTCCGAAACTCGCATTTGATCAAAAACCCAACCAAATCATCTCCGAATGACCTGAAATTTTGCGGGCAAGTCCAAAATGACTTAACGAAGCTACAACAACTCTCGGAATCCCATTCCGACCCTCGGATCAAAATCTCGCCTATCAACCGGAATTCGCCAAAATACTAACTTCGCCAATTCAAGCCTAATTCTACATCGGGCATCCTAAAAATATTCTGATCACACTCCTAAGTCCCAAATCACCTAACGAAGCTATCCGAACCATAAAATACGCATTCCGAGGTCGTTTACCAATAAGTCAACTCTTAGTTGACTTTTTCCATTTTAAGGCTGTTCTTAAGGACTAAGTGACTAAATTCTCATTTAACCATTTCGATTTCAAGCCTATCAACTCTAACACATAAATAATAGAATAACCAACATGTAATAAGCCACTAACACCAGTTATAATGTAAGTTTCGCGTAACGACAGACCGGGTCGTTACAGTTAGACATATTACAAAACTGCAAAAACACTGAATTTCCATCACATTGATAATTGAGATAGTTTATTTTCTCGGTATGTATATGTGTGTATAACTAATCTTTATTTAAGAAGTAACAAATATAAAATTCTAATAAAAAATAAGATTAATTAGGTATCCAATCTATAAAATATTAGAGAAAATACTACTAATATACATGATGTCGTAGAAACTATTTGCTTAATAACACACCAATAAAGCTAGCGGCGGTGATGATTGTCAAATGTCAATAATGGTTGTGCGGCGGTGACTGGGAAAAGAATGGTGGTAAATGATTACCTCCATAGGAATCTTACTACACAATTTTTAGTGATTAGATTCTGTACGATCTTTAATGGACACATATTCAAAGCAAATAAATAATTTAAACAAACATTAAATGAGTTAAAATTTGAGTAATTCAGATTTATTCATAATAGTAAAGCACCAATCGATTTAATTTAGGTGAGATAGTTTAACTCGATACGAAAATTTAAAAGAAGAATACAGATTTTTGAAACTTAAGTTTGTGGTATCATAATATTTATGTGATTATAAAAACTTTTTATTAAGATTAAAATGAGCAAAATAAAAAGATAAAATTAAATTATTTCAAAATTTAAAAATATATCATTTTTTCTAAAAAGAAGAGTACTCGTCTCATCTGAAACGGAGGGACTACTTAAATTTAAACCTGGTCACGTTCAATCGAATAAAGTCAAAATATAAGCGACATATTAATACCCAAACAGAGTAGTCTCTACAGCTCTTTCTTCCGATAGAATCAAAACCCCAGATATGACTTCCTACCCAGCTCCCATAAACCCGACCCAGACCCGCATAGGATGGATAGGCACAGGCGTAATGGGCGGCGCCATGGCTTCTCGCCTTCTCTCCGCTGGCTATGCCGTCACAATCTACGCCCGCAGTCCTTCTAAAGTTGTTCATCTTCAATCCCAAGGCGCCCGTCTTGCTGATTCCCCAGCTGATCTTGCGCGTAGTAGTGATGTTATTTTCACTATGTTGGGTCACCCATCAGATGTTCGACAAATTGTCTTAGAGGGTTTGATTTCTTCTATCAACCCCGATTGCGTCATTATTGATCATACCAGCAGCCACCCAGTTCTCGCTAAGCTAATCTTTGATGCTGCGCGCGAGAAGAATTGCTGGGCTGTTGATGCTCCTGTGTCTGGGGGAGATATTGGGGCCAGAGAAGGGAAATTGGCAATTTTTGCTGGTGGAAATGAGGAAGTGGTGAAGTGGTTAAAGCCCTTGTTTGATGTGTTGGGAGATGTGACTTTTGTGGGTGGACCAGGAAAGGGGCAAAGCTGTAAAATAGCGAATCAGATTGTCGTTGGCGGGAACTTGCTGGGGTTAAGTGAAGGATTGGTGTTTGCGGACAAGGCGGGGTTGGATAAGATGAAATTTGTGGAGGCTATTAAGGGAGGAGCAGCTGGGTCTATGGTTATGGAGTTGTTTGGAGAAAGAATGATTGGGAGAGACTTTAGGCCTGGTGGGTTTACAGAGTACATGGTCAAGGACTTGGGAATGGGTTTGGACGTTGGAGCGGAGCAGGGTGACGATGTTGTGGTGTTGCCTGGTGCTGCATTGTCTAAGCAGCTATTTTCTGCTATGGTTGCTAATGGAGATGGGAAGCTTGGTACTCAAGGACTTATCACTGTTATTGAGAGGATCAATGGCAAGTGAGATCTTGAAATATTCTTGTGCCAATGCTCTTATTGACCTGGGCATCTTTGCCTCTGTCAGTTGCTGAAGTGGCAGCTATACTGGTGAGTTTGGATTCACTGTCCCTTATTGAAGATGGTAAACTTAAGATTACTTTGTTTGACAAAACTGTGCTTATATTGGCATTACTTACAGCTGTTTGCTATACACACAAGAAGAAACATATGGGTTAGTCATTTCGGGTCATTATTCTTGATAATTGATGGGTTTAGGCTAATAAGTGACAACATTCCATTTTAGTGGTGCCTATACTAGTCAATTAATTTATGCTGTACTAAAATTTAAGTTGATGCTTAAACCACACCTTTCTGTTCGCAATGATGCTATCATTTGTACATTAAAAAATAACCTCACTGACAGTCTGGCAAGTTTGGTAATCTCAATTTTGACTTCCCATTCTCCAATGAACTGTAGAGTTTTATCCACTGCAACAACCAAATAGTGTATTGTGTAATGCTGAATTCTGTGCAATTATAAAAAAGTAACTAAACACTGCATTGGTAATGTTGGATTTTATACATTATTGTTATTCCTTATACATGTAACCAGGGGGGCACTTAATATGCTGAGATCTAAAAGATCTAGATCCAGACTTAATTAAACTCAAACAAAACAGAGTAGCCCCACCTAATAACATTATTTTATTCTTAAGAGCACAGTACTACTTAAACCATTTTTTTTATAACCGTGGTGTCCGGACCAGCTTGCGCGTACCTCAACTAATTCTACGGGATACCTGCTACCTCACACCAGCAATATGTACTAGGTAACTCTATCCACCAAGACTTGGACAGATAGGAAGAAATCACCTAGTGTTTTTTGCTCCGCCGGAATTTTAACATGAGGCCCTCAGAGTTCTAAACCCACTTCATTGACCACTATGCTACACCCTTGAGTTCTACAGTACTACTTAAACCTTGTCACTTCCAATAGAATAAAGTCGAATTAAAGGGACAAATTAATAACCAATCTATGAACAAACGGACTTGAGTCTCTGCAGGTTGCAGCTCTTTCTTCCCATAAATCAAAACCCTGAAGATGACTACCCAGCTCCCATAAAACCGACCCACACTCGCATAGGATGGATAGGCACAGGATTAATTGGCGGTGCCATGGCATCTCGCCTTCTCTCCAATGGCTATTCCGTCACAATCTACGCCCACAATCCTTCTAAAGTTGTTTGTCTCAAATCCCGAGGTACACATCTTGCTGATTCCATAGCTGATGTTGCGCATAATAGTGATGTAGCGTCATTATAGATCACACCAGCAGCCACCCAGTTCTCGCCAAGCAAAGCTTTGAAGCTGCCCGTGAGAAGAATTGCTGGACTGATGATGCTCCGGTGTCTGGAGCAGACATTGGGGCGAGAAAAGGGAAACTGGCTATTTTTGCCGGTGGAAATGAGGATGTGGTGAAGTGGTTAAACCCTTCGTTTGATGTGTTGGGAAAGGCGACTTTTGTGGGTGGACCAGGAAAGGGGCAAAGCTGTAAAATTGCAAATCAGATTGTCGCTGGGGGGAGCTTGCTGGGGTTGAGTGAAGGTTTGGTGTTTCTGGAGAAGGCAGGGTTGGACAATAGGAAGTTTGTGGAGGCAGTGAAGGGAGGAGCAGCCGGGTCTATGATTATGGGACAAACATAAAGTTTTGGAAAGACAAGTGGTTGGGAAATTCAGTTTTGCAAACTGATTATCCTATTCTCTTCCTGATCTCCAGTAATCCAGACTCCACCATCTCACAAAATAAAGCAGACAATACATGGAACCCACAACTCAGAAGGAACCTACAGGATTGGGAGCTTGAAGAACTACTCAACTTACTTGAAAGATTGGGGAACTGCACAACCAGTGAGCAGATTTCAGATAGACTACGATGGGGTGATAAAGCAGATGGTCTATACTCTGTTAAAGTAGGATATTCATCTCTTTGTGCCTAGAATGAGATGGTGGATAAATGGCCGTGGAAATTAATCTGGAAAACGAAATTACCCCTAAGGTGATTTGTTTTAGCTGGACAGCACTCTATGAAGCATGTTCGACACAATCTCCGGAGAAGGAACATACACATTGTCAGCAGATGCTATATGTGCCATCAGAACATAGAAACCAACAGTCATCTCCTATGACATTGTCCAGTTGCTATAGATATCTAGAACATGTTCTTTCAGTTTTTGGACTCAGTTGGGTCATGCCTGAGAGGATTAAGGATGCCTTCATGTGCTGGAGTTCTTGGAAAGTTGGCAGGTCCGTCAGAAAGATCTGGGAAATGATTCTTGCCTGTATTTATTGGTGTATCTGGACAGAAAGGAACTGAAGATGTTTTGATGGAATATCAACTCCTAATCACACTCTCAAGGCTAATTGTCTTTTATTTTTATATAGCTGGAGTAATCTCTTTCACTGATAAGTGTTTGGACTTTGCTTGCTCCTTATCTTTAGTATAAGGGCACATTGTAATTGAGCTAACAAACTCACTGATGCATTTGCTATCTTCGGTACTATTTGCATCTACTTGATGCCATAACCATTAATGATACCCCTTCATAAAAAAAATTGATTATGGAGTTGTTTGGAGAAAGAATGATTGAGAGAAATTTTAGGCCCGGTGGGTTCACTACTATGTAGTCAAGGACTTGGGAATGGGTTTAGGTGTTGGAGCGGAGGAGGGTGATGATATTGTGGCGTTGCCTGGTGCTACATTGTCCAAGCAGCTGTTTCGGCTATGGTTGCTAATGGAGAATGGGAACTGGGAAGCTTGGCTATTTGAATCTGCCCCTCATTGAAGATGGTATTTTAAGGCAAAATACCTTAACACCCCCCTAAACTTGACACAAATTATTAGTTACAGTCTTAAACTATTCGTAGTCTTAATTACCCCCCTCAACTTGGCTTTTCGAGAGCCATTACCCCTCTAGACGCTGATGTGGCAAAGAGTGTGGGTGCACTCGCCTACCACGTGTGATTTTTCTGTATATCTGGCATTTTTTTAAAAATAAAATATATTTTTACCTTTTTAAGTATGTTACTTTTTTGGATAATTATTTTCGCATACAATTTATGATAAAACTTGGATAGAACTACATTATTTAGGCTAAATTTTTTTATTAGGCTAAAAATAATAAAATTTTAGTTAATCTTTTTTTGAATATGATATGAAAATAAAGACTTATACAATTGAAATAAATAGTCATGTGTATTTTTTTTTTAACTTTTTAGATGCCTTGACTATTTATAACATATACTCATGATAGTTATCTCATACTTTTTTACCATTATTTTTTCTTCTTGTAATCCTTTTGTCATATCAAGGATTTACATTTGTACTTACAATTATTAAATTTCAGATGAATATAATGGGAATGAGGTAATTAGGCAATTTGACATAAATACTTTATTTAGAGGTCCATTATTTCTTGTCAGAAGATGTCCATAGGTTTAAACGGAAATTTCAAAATAACTAAACCAATTAATCTAAAATCTCTAAGAAAACAAACCAAATCGAGAGTATTTGGTTTGGTATTTCATAACCGAAAAATTGAACCGAAGTTTTCATAATCCAATTCGAAGTGTCTGATGTCAGGAGAAACGAAAAGTCATGTGTATTTTTTTATATAACTTTTTAGATGCCTTGACTATTTATTTCAATTGTATAAATCTTTATTTTCAAGTCATATTCAAAAAATAATTAAGTAAGACTTTATTATTTTTAACCAAATAAAAATATTTAGCCTAAATAATGTAGTTTTATCCAAGTTTTATTATAAATTGTATTCGAAAACAATTATCCAAAAAAATAACATACTTAAAAAGGTAAAAATATATTTCATTTTAAAGAAAAATGCCACGTATACAGAAAAATTTACATGGCAGGTGAGTGCACCCACACTCTTTGTCATTTCAACATCCAAAGGGTATTTTTTTTTTTGCGGGTGGGCGTGGGGTGGAGGTGGGATGGGTGGGTGGTGACGGAAAAAAAAACTTTTTTGGAGAGAAGGCATGAGGTGGGTGGGTGTAGGGAGGGTTGGTGAGGGTAATATGGTGGAAAAGTTTGAGAAGGAGTTTTGAAAATGTTTTCCCTACTTTTGATAGGGAAAACATTTTCCTCTAATTGGAGGAAAATGAATTACTGAGGAAAATATTTTTCAAATCATTTAAGTCAACCAAACATGGGAAAATTAGACTTCATACCAAACACACCCTAGATTTCAAAACCAAAATTCATGCAAATGCCTTAATGAAATAATCCCTCCAAATGCCCAGCCTCAGGCTTGGCAAGTTTCCTACCCTAAACTCAATGTACCCAACTTGGAGGTCATTGTATCCATCATCAGTAGCCTCAGTTTCAACCTGAGTAACAATTTTACCTTCCCGAAACTCAAGCATGGTTACAGATACGACAGTTCCAGAAGGTTCGAAGTAACTCATCAAGGCCCTAGCTTTGTTCCCATGACAACAACTTCGGCTTCCATGGAAGAGGAGATTAATGAGAGGGATTTTCTAAGAGTTGGATATGAGAATGGGGGGCGGAAGAGGAATGAAGAGTGGATATTGTTGTTCACGGTGGTAGTGGGAAGGGTTTTGCGGCCGGAGGCGGATCCAGGATTTAAATCTTATGGGTTCAATTTTAAGGTTTTTAACATTGAATTCATTATATTTTTGAAGTTATGAGTTTATATCTACTATTTTTTACAATTTTAATGAATTTTTACATACAAATTTTTGGTCCGCGTAAAAAATTATGGGTTCAGAACCCCTAGGTAATACACTACATCCGCCTCTGTTTGCGGCGGAGGGTGGTGGTTTGAATTGTGGAGAAAGAACAGAGACATGGTTAAAGGAGAATTCGGAAAGAGTGGAAATGGAAAATAGGATCTTTGTTTTATAGTCTCTCTTATCTAGCTAAAGGAGAAGGAGATGAGTGGGAGGAGATTGAGCTTTGGTCTTATGATGTTAGGATAGATCATGTTGTTGAGAGTTTCTGTATAATAATGTAGGCGTTTAGATTTAAAAAAAAAATTGTCTTGAAATTGAGATAAATAATATTTAGAAAAGCTTATGAAGGTCGAATTGTGTTTGACATGAATTTTAATCTAAATGAAGTTTGCGAAAATTAAAATTCTGTTTTTGTGAAAACACTTGAAATGCGCTTTCAGTTAGAGGTCAAATGTTGCATTTCACTATTTGCCAAAACAAAGATAATACACGCCCAAAAGGGCTCATTCTCTATTGTTTGGTTACTGGCTAATTATTTTTACGAGGAAAAAAAATCACTAAAAAGGTGAAAACGACATTCTTCGTTTATAAACTTCAACTCCACATAATCTGCTTCAATAAAACTTTTTTCATCATATTAAACATAGGTTGTGCTTGATCTCATGTTCAATGCAAGCAATGATTAAGTCTCTTGCTCCATTGCCAAAAGTGACAAATATGGATATAAGGAAGTTGGCTCTCTAATGCTCTCCGCGCACGATAAGCCAAGGCAGGCTAACGTGCACCACTGATGGCTAGGAGACGCAAGCAAGCAGCGCCGGTGATCGCTGTTACTATGCCGGTGAACTCTATGATGCAAACTATCACTCCGTTAACCTTCCTACCAGCTGGTTTTCAACCAATTCATGAGGAAAGTGAGCTAAATGAAACGGAAGAAATGAATAGTAACCAACGGAACAGTAAAAGTGAGAATCCTGTGATGGCAGCTCAGAAGTGTAAAGAACAACTGCCAACGAGTCCAATACGATTTCAATTTTCTGAAGCTGGGTCTTCAAAGCAAACTCCAGATCCAGATAGTGCAGAAGATGTAGAAATAGAAGTGGAGAGGACAGTGCATGCAAAGGAGCTTCGACAACAGAATAGAAATTCTCAAATGGGGATGAGGTTGTGAATATATTCCTCCAAGCCACAGAGAAGGTAAGGTGGTAATTCAAATAGAGGAAGAAGATGTGAATGAGCTGAAGGAATATTGGAAAACTACTTTAATTGGGTATGTTTTGGGTGATGCTCCGTATGAAAAATCTGTGGTTAGCTATGTAGAAACAGTTTGGGATTTTGTTGATAAGCCCCAAATTCTATATCACCATGATGGCTATTATGTGTTTCGATTCACAACTGTGAAGGATAGAGATGCAATTGTTCAAGCAGGGCCATACACTTATCATGATATTACAGAATTGGGAGAGAGATTTCCATTTTCCATTTCTTTTCACCAATTTAATAAGGGAAAAAGACGACAACTAGGTATGGGGATAAGAAGATTGAATCAGCAAAAATAAAGGGAGATTTGCTATTTCATTTCTACTTCTACTACTATCTAACAAGTGAGAGTTTTAGCAGCTCTCCGTCAGCATGCTAGCTTGCCCATCAGGGTTATTTCTGGTATTTCAACATATTTTCATGCTTCAATATGATGTGCTAAGTGCAATAATGTGGAACATCATTTCATACGTATTTGTCAATGGATGTACTCAAAAGTGCGGGTCCCAGTTAATTTTATCATTTTATATTAATTTTTTTTTCCCAGTGAACCAATATGTCTGTCTATAGCTCAACAAAAAGGAATAACATCTTCAAAAATTAGAAAAATTAGCAAACGCTCGGTCTTCAACATTTTAAAATATTCGGTCCTTGCATGCAGATATGATTTGAAATGTATAGTAGTTTACTAGAAAGAGAAATCAAATTTACCCTACTTCTCCAATTAATTGCCCAACATGAAATTGCTTTTAACTCTATCCACGTTGAGCTATTGCTATTATTTTGAAATTAAATTCTCAAAAAATCATAAAGTAAATATTACTATGGTAATTATAATTAATAAATAAAAATGATGATATTGATGAGATTAGAGTAACTGCACCATGATACATGCGGTTTAGCTAAGGATGGTCAACTGAATACCCTTCGTTAAAATATTCCGAAAAATTACATTGTCTATATAGGTAAAATATTGATTTTAGATGTAAAAAATATATATTGAACACCATTTGTCGGGAATTTTTTTTTACTTCTTTCAAGTCTGAACCCCCTTGAAAACTTTTCCTTGATACAGGAGCGGCTCATGAACTTTAGTGGCCTAAAACCAAAACTTATTTGGAGGTCTTAAATATAAAAAATGAAAATATTTTTTCTCCAAAAATCTGTTGTTCTAAATTTTGAGATACAAAATTATTAATAAATTTTTTTAATTATCGATATCTTCTAATATTTCTTTTCGAATGATAATATAGCTAGGTCTTTTAATTTTTCTTGAGAATTAGTGATCTTGGATAAGAGTTTATCAATTTTTATTTTAAAAAATTTCTTTCCACTGAGGCAACTGTTCCATGAATTGTTAACATTATTCAATAAGAAAAATGTATTTAAAAAATTATGCCTTTTTCTTTGATTGAGTATGTCGGTTAGAGTACTATTTCTACTTGTACTTTTTTTGTAACACTTCTAATTTATAATAAGTTTAAACTAACAATGTCATAGCGACTACTATTTTTAAGGAATATTCAAGATTAAGATTATTTTTAAGGAATATTCTACCATTTGGTAATTCAGGTCGTGCTTGTAATAGTTCCGCTTCTGCAAAGCGAAATTTGTAAGTCCAATACTTGTTTTAAGAAAAAAACTTATGAATTTATTATGGGATTTTTTCTTATTACGAAAAATGTTTATGTTTTAGTATTTACCCGACCTAAATATATTTTTGTTACAAAATATATACAATCCACCTTAAAAGACTCCCAATTCATTATTTGTGCTTTTAATAAAGGAATTTACTTACACCATTTTCTTTTTTTCTCTGATCTCTCCCCTCTTCTCTGCAGATTGAGCTTATATTTAGGGATTTAGAGAATCTAAACTCTCATATCTCAACTACCGTGAAAATGCTCAAAGAATAATACTGGTTCTTTTTATGTGATCTTTGGCATTATATTCTCAGACATTATTTTTGGTTTACTACCCAGTTAAAGTTAAGAAGTTCAAATCAAATCACATACTGAACAAAATATATATAGTTAAAACCGGTTATAGAATTATTAACAAGTAAGCAAGATTTAGTTTCCATTGTTTGTAACTGACTCGAAGCTTTCCAATTCAATCCTTTCCTTACTATTATAGAGACAAAATTGGACATAAAGTATAAGGACAATCCAGAACACTCATTAAATTTATCAGATGTCGTAATGAAGTATGAAGTATTTGGAATGATCATAGAACAGAAAACAGAGGGAAAACTATCAACAATTTTAGTTCAACATATTTTTGGATTATACATTTGTACAACTAATTATATATTATATTATTTATCCATAATTTTCAAATATTATTTCTACCCAGTTATATACAAACTACAACACCATACCACATAAATACAATTTTTATATAAATAAATTTTATACAATATGTCTTTTGTATATTTTGTATCTGATTTAAACATAGTAAAAATAAATTTCATACAACTAATTATATATTATACAAATTATCCACAACTTTCACAAATTATTTCTACCAGTTAATTACAACTACAATAACATACAACTTAAATACAAATTTTATACAATATGTCTTTTGTATATGTAACGATCTGGTCTATCGTTACGTAAAAATCTGCATTATAACTGTTGCTATTAACTTATTATAGATTGGTTATTCTGTTATTAATGTGTTAGAGTTGGTAGGCTTGGAATCGGAATGGTTAAATGAGAATTCAGACACTTAGTCCTTAAGAATAGCCTTATAATGGAAAAAGTCAACTAAGAGTTGACTTATTGGTAAACGACCTCGGAATGCGGATTTTATGGCTCGGATAGCTTCGTTAGGTGATTTGGGACTTAGGAATGTGTTCAGAATAATTTTGTGATGTCCGGTGTAGAATTAGGCTTGAATTGGTGAAAGTTAGTTTTTGGCGATTCCGGACGGTAGTGGAAAATAGGCTACCGGGGTCGGAATGGAATTCCGACAGTTGAAAAAAGTTCGTAATGTCATTTTGGACTTGTCTGCAAAATTTCAGGTCAATCGGAGTTGATTTGGATAGTTTCGGCATCATTGGTGAATTTTAGAAATATCAAAGTTCTTAGGCTTGAATCCGATGTAAATTTGGAGTTTTGATGTTAGTTTTGGTGTTTTGAGAGTGCAACTAAGTTTGAATGATGTTATGGGATATGTTGGTAAGTTTGGTTGGGGTCCCGAGGGGCTCGGGATTTGATTTCGGGTGATTAACGGACTCATTCGGACTTGAAAACATTACTGGTTTTTGGTTTTTGTGCAGCAAGTTTTTGTTCTCTGCGATCGCGTAGGGAGAGTCGCGATTGCATAGTTCAATCGTGAGGGGAAGCATTTTTGTTCTCTGCGATCGCATAAAGGCATCCGCAATCGCAGAGGTCGAGCAGGTCAGGCATTGCGATCGCGTGAGGGGATTCGCGATCGCGTAGGGATAAGGTAGGCGCGTGGGGGCGAGGTTAAATAGTCTTCGCGATCGCGTGAAGGGGGCTGCGATCGTGTGGGGTTTAAAAATTGTGCTCCGCGATTGCGACAGGGAGTCCGCGATCGCGGTGAAGAAATAACTGGGTAGTTAAATAATAAACCCTGCGCGACTTAAACCCTCTTTTACACCATTGTTGAGCGGGGGAGAGCTTTTGGGCGATTTTTGAAGGAGAAAATCATTGGGTATCACAGAGGTAAGTAATTTGATTATTAAAACTCATTTATGGGTGATTAAAGACCATAATCTCATCCTTTAATTCATGAAAAAACAGTAGAAAAATAGGATTTTGGGGCATGAGATTATGAGACCTTCAAGGGTCGATTTGAGAGGTCAAACGAACTCCAATTTTGGTGTTCTTTATATGTACGGAATCGTGAGAAGATGAAGAACACTTTT